>VWZK01022260.1:277005-490405 GCA_013396935.1 Baryphthengus martii
GTCCGTCCGCCGGCTGCAGCTGCCAGTTGAGCCCCAGGAGGTGCATCGCTGCGGAGACACAGGCACACGCGTGAGAACCGCCCGCAGTTGGACAGCGTCTGGAAACACCCGGGAAAGCCGCCGGGCTCGCAGGAGCGCTAACAGATAGGCTAAAGGAACGGCCGAGCCCTGATGGCTCCCGTGCCTCTGTCCGGGTTTTATCCACCGACCACGTCTTCTCCGTTCCCGGCGCACAAACCGCCTACAACCCACCGCATCCAAACACCCTACAACCCACCGCATCCAAACACGTTCAGTTCACACTTGGGCATCGTGCATTCACCTTTCTCATTCACGAGTTATAGGGGGAAATATCCTGCGAAACAGAGCACTACCGTCAAAACCAGCTCCGATTTTAAAGTGCGTGTATATATGGATTATAAAATCAGCTTTAGCCCGGTGTACACTAATGTCCTTATAATGCAATTAGGTTGTGTTTATCACAATTTATTCAAATCAACAGATGTAACAGCCTCTGTCTTCATTTTGTAGATTAAATTTTCCTGATAAGCCCGGTCTTTGCCAATCCCTTGACCACACAATTTTCCACTAATCCCGTGCAGGAAACCCGGCCGCCCAGCAGAGCCGCCGTAGTCCCAGCCAGGGAAGGAAGGTTCCNCGACAGATTTACTATAGGTCAAATGCTGCTTTTCTTGATGTTCACTATCAGAAAAAAAGAAAAAAAAAAAAAAAAAAAAGCAGGGATTTGGTCCCGGCTGGAAGCCAAACCCCCTTGATTTCTCTCAAGCAGCACAACGTATTTTACCAACTCCAGCTTTACCTCTTCCTTGGAGATCTCTAAGCTGTCCTCGGAAGCAGGATACCCTGCCAGAAACCTGTACCGCCCCCCCCTCCCCGGGGCGCGGGCGCGATCTCACCTCTGCCGCCAGGTGGCGCGGGCGGCGCGTCCTCTGCGGCGGGCACGTTCAGTTCACACTTGGGCATCGTGCATTCACCTTTCTCATTCACGAGTTATAGGGGGAAATATCCTGCGAAACAGAGCACTACCGTCAAAACCAGCTCCGATTTTAAAGTGCGTGTATATATGGATTATAAAATCAGCTTTAGCCCGGTGTACACTAATGTCCTTATAATGCAATTAGGTTGTGTTTATCACAATTTATTCAAATCAACAGATGTAACAGCCTCTGTCTTCATTTTGTAGATTAAATTTTCCTGATAAGCCCGGTCTTTGCCAATCCCTTGACCACACAATTTTCCACTAATCCCGTGCAGGAAACCCGGCCGCCCAGCAGAGCCGCCGTAGTCCCAGCCAGGGAAGGAAGGTTCCCCTGCCAGCAGAGCTTCTCCGGGGTGGGGGGAGAAGCGGGGGCAGCTGCACCCCACACCTAAGACTTGGAGTGGGAGAAAGGCATCACCCGCACCAGTGCCTGAGCGAGGGGCACGGTGGTGGGGGCTAACCGAATAAATCCTGCGCATAATGCATGAGGCTTGACAGGTCTGAATCCTTCAGCTGGTTGATTTATGTGCACCTTCACCTTGTATAAACAGGAGCTACCTGAGCACATCTCTGTACTTTCATCATGCTACCCTGATGGCATCCTCCCAACGTACAGGAGTGGTGAGGCACAGAAAAGCCCACAAGGCTGTTATTATTAATTTCCTTTACATCCACCATCAGCACTCTCCCCGTTTATATCGCATGTGTGCAAACCCAAGTACCACAGAGAACAGCATTTCCAGTTATAGACTAAAATGGTGTTTCAGGGGATTCACTGTCACTTTAGGGGTAGAGAATATATATGATTATGGGCACCCTTATAATCCTTCACTTCTGCAGTGTCAGATCCGCATAAGATCAGCAGATATTTTCCATCCAGTTACATGCAATTGTAGAAGGGCTGGTGTGGTCACAAACAGAGCAGCAGCGGCCACACAGCCAAACATTCAGAGCTGAAATATCAGTGACAGGTAAAGCAAAAGACTTATCACAGGAACTGCCATTTACAGTGCTCGAGCCATACCTCAGACACATAATCTCTGAATACAGGAACTGCCATTTAGATGTGACCAATTCATATGCATATTCCTAAAGTCCAAGAAAACAAAACAAAGCACCCCAACCCCCAGAATCCATCTATCCCAACTCCCGAAATCTCTTGGCACACAATCCAAGCAGAGTTTAACCTCCAGATCTTTGACAAATGAAGCTGAGAAGAAAGACACTTTTCGTAACATCATCTTCCCCTAGACATACCTATGGACCAAGCAGATGTCTAAGAACAGTAACTAAAATCAGGAGACATTTTGTGTGAAGTGGGCAGTTGCCACATTTTGCATTCATGCTAAATTGGTAAAAATGTTTTCCATTGGGAAAAAACACCTGAAAATACATCAAAGCATCCAGTACTTAAAAAACACCCGGTATGAACCTGAAAAGGTGGTTTTGCTAAGAACCTACTCAAAATTTATTTCTAGGGAATGCTTAAGAATTCCTGGAAAATATACAAAAATTTTATGCGGGGTCAAATGTTTTATTCAATTAGAATGTTTTTTTTTGTTTTGCCAAAACAAACATTTTAAAAGGCTTTTCAGTCTAGTCTCAAGCAACTAATTTCCTTTTCCGTATGGCAACCAAACCGAAAAATTATTCCTCAAGCTGAAACACCAATAAATAGTAGCTTATGTAGACTGTCCTCATCGAGCGAGAGACATCATCTGTGCTGTAGATGAGAGAGGGCCAGGGGACACCAGGTAGCAGAGCAGCCTGTGGCGTGTTTGTGCTGCAAGCAAGTCCCAGGTGATGCCCACGCACCAGCGCTCTGAAGGCAGAGTTCGGTTGGACTGCCCCGGTAAGCAACGACTGCATGAAGATACGGATTTCAGAGCCCCAAAATGAAAATAAGCCATAGAGAAGAATTCGACTTTTGTGTTTTATACACTCAATGTCTCTAATTCAAATTGTAAATTTCTTTTTTTTTTTTTTATTTTACTGCACGCATAACCATAAATGTAGGTCACTCGCAGAAACGAAAGTCTGCTGCTTCAAGTGTGAACCATTCCTTGCAACAAAGAGATACAGAAATCATCACTAACAGTCGGTCCAAGAGAATTATAGTTGCTGACTTATAATTACCAGGTAAATTCAGACAAGGAATTATAAAAGATCTTATTAACATAGTATAAAGAAAAACTTTGATCCATCTGCTTCCAAGTAGACCACGATTTCATTACTAGCTCCATTGCTCTGAGTTTTAATCGCAGATGCACATTAGACAGGAGCAATCAGAGCTGCTTCCTAACGGGGCAGGGATTTGCACGGCTGCTCTAGTCCCTTACTGAGAAAAGATGACAATCTCCCGTGCAGCTCAGGTATCAGATCTACAAACTTCCTCTAAGACAGCTGAAGTGACAAACATGAGGAATGTTCACCTTCTACCAAGAGTACACCGAGAAAAGTATGTCACGGGGGGCCTGAGGGGGAAAGCTCCGTGTTTGTACTGCGTATAGCACACCTGACTGGTAGCCAGCAGGGAGAATAAGGAGCTACCTATTCTCTCCTGCTTCAGAACGCTATGAGATGGCAAATTTTTATGACTAACCTTTTGTTCTGTTAATCAAACAAAACTGCCTCCAGCAAAGGAATTAGTAGAAGCCCATTTAATTAGAAATCCGGGGATCCACTCCGAAGTTGAGTGCATGTGTGCCAGGAGAGAAGTCTGGGCCAGCATATCTGTGCCTCTTCCCAAATTTTTCTATTGCATTTTGTTTTTTTGAAACTACAAACTGAATAATCTGTGATGCTGTGTCTTTGTCTTCTTCCCCAATAATGCACTTTCATCAGGTATTACAGTGCTAGCTACATTTTCTCCAAAGGGTATCTATCACCAGGCAGCTAAGGGGGATACTCAACTAGATCCAAAGCAGATCATCAAGATGAGTGCTGGTTTTCCAAAACAGCCCATTTACTCAAACACATTTCCAGAGCTCTATGTTTGGTTTATAGAGTAACCTTCAGGAACAAATACATCACTGAAGATTTAAAACACAAAAATTGTCATTTAATCTATGACATGCATACTGTGTTCATGAATTATATTTTACAGGCATTTATGTATGTTATGTAGGCATTATTTGGGTTTGCTTGCCTTCTTTTCACTGAACATTTCAGCATATTTTCTAAGTTTTTGTCCCTGATACTTGATTTTCAAACATTTATCTGGTTCATTCAACACTAACATCTAGTGATTTAGGACAGTGAATTGTGTATTTACAGTCTCTAAAAATTGAGACTATAGAAACAATACATTTTGAAGTAAAACCTTTGAGGTTTAGGTAAAATAATAATCAACCTCTCACTCCCACCCCAGCAACACACACACACACAGAGTGAAAGCACCTGGAAGCTAAAGCTGCATGTCCATCAAGAACAAAAGCAGAGAACTAGTTCATCACTCCAGGTGGCAGAGCTGTCAAGGATCCATCTAAGACTTACATAAGATAGAGGCTGCTAGAGTGAATCACGTCTTATTTTAAGAAATCCCCAAAGGTATAACACAGAAAAATGACAAAACTTACATGCAAAACTTTCTTGAATGTTCCCTAAGAGTCAGTAGTGTCCTCACATTCCTCTTTTTTCAGTCTTCTCTTGCCGTGACCATAAACCCAGTGCTGCCGGCATTCCAGGTTTAGTCTGATGGACCATGGCTTCCAAGCTCAGAAAGCTCTGTCTTCCCTCTTTCTCTCCTGTCACCACACATTTTTAACGTGACACACCTCTGGTGTCTTTATGTGCTTGAGATCTCCCTCTAGTAAAACTCAGTGTCTGCAACAGGCAGGGCAGAAGGGGCTTCGCTCTTAACCCCGTACACTACAGCATTCCTTCTTAAAGGGAGAAATATGCATTTCCCCATTTCTCCCATTCCTACTGCAACTTCCCAGTTGATGTCTGGAAGACACGTGCTGCTTGCTTGCTAGAGAATTTGGTATTCCCTAAGCAACAACAAAAGATGGGAAGATTATAACAATGAACAGAATTCAGAACGTTTCCATATATTAATTTTCCAAGTTGTCACGCTTACTAAACCCTGAATTATTGTCATCCAAAATGAACCCATCAAACTATAAACTCATTTTGTCAGGATATATCTAGTCATATTCTGTTTAACTATAGCAGACCAGCCTCTTTTCATGTGAAAAAGAAATTGGTCCGTCGTATCATGAACATTAGCAAACAAACATTAAAAGCACGTTTGCTGTATGTAGGCTATTGTATTATAGGGGAGTAGAAACACTGAAAGTTTCCTTTCCACCCACTGATGAGGTGAACAATGATGTAACTCTTGTTATTCAAGTATACTTAATCTTGAGCAACAGTGTGATTTCCAAATTAGGCCTAATGAATCACAGACATGATGGAACAAAAGGTTTCTAATAAATCTTAGCAGCATGTAATTTCACAGCATATATATTCAAAGAACTATCTGCACATCTATTTTTTACTTCATATGGTCTGTATATCGTTTTAATGCACCACAATATTTGTATGAAGCAAAAGAAGGTCATTGGTTTACGCTTCTGGGCGCACATATATCAGTAACCCAGACAACTTGAAAAGAATAAGTGTCTCTCAAAACATTAACAAATAATTCAGTATATTTGCTGAATTATTACTTTCTATAAATGTTATTCAGCTGAAACTCGTGGTTCTTTATGAGTTACTACTTCTCGATCATCCCAGAATACCAGAAATGGATCTTACTAACCTCAAATACTACTCCTAAAATAAGTTACTTAAAAGACTAGAAACATAGTAGTTTAATGCTCTACTACTACTCCTCTGGAGAAAGAGGTTCAAGTTCAACCCAAGTTGCCAGTGAAACGAGTGTGTTAGGCCTGTTCCCTAGTGAGTACCTGCCCCCATTACAAAATGAATGCACAATTCATCACAACTGACAACCTCTCCTCCAGAGATGCCCGAGACAGGAATAGTAGGGGGCTGAAAGTCAGAAAAGAGCATCAGAGGAACGGCATGGGAAACACTCGCACGCTGCCTGAAAACACTGCGTTTGATCCTAACGAGTGCTTGCAGGTCTCCACCTAAGGAGCGGGGATTATTGAGTGGCTACAACAAGACAAGCAAGCAGCTTTCCCCGGCTCCTCTCGCATCTGAAGAGGTTACAAGACAGTTCACCAACACACACAATCAGAATTTGTTGAACTATATTTCAGTTGAGATCCGTATTTTGCTAATGTGTTAGGATGAACAGAAACTGAACAGAGGGGACATCCAGGCAGACAGTTGTGCTCACTGTGCAGGAGCTCTGGGAAGCACGGTGCCTCCTCTCCGCAGCAGAAACAGCGGGCATGCGCCCTCTGCTCCCCAGGGAGACGCAGGAGATACTTGTGCTTTTCCAAAGCAAAACGGAAAGAACAGTTGACTGCAGACGATCTTAAATGTAACGAACAATCCTTAGGCATAATTTCACTCTCAGCATGTAAACTCTTTTAGACAATAAAGCCTTTAGAAGAGGGCTTTTGCTTTAAAGCACCCAGCGCAAGAAGCATTTTATAGAAATACGATAAAGGGTCTATGAATGAGTGTATTGTTACAATCAGCAGCAAAACTTCTGCTGGGAATTATTAATTGCTTGCTTTTGAATAAATGTTACTAAAGCTGAAAAAGGAGATGGAAGGGGGACTATAAGATAGTTCATTGTCACTGTGTTCATATGCTCTGGCAGGGGGGTTGGACTCAATGATGTTTCGAGGTCCCTTCTAGCCCCTAACATTCTGTGATTCTGTGAAATAGGGGGTCCCCAAAAAAGCAATCTTTTTTTTAAAACTGGTCACACTCCCCCTCCAAGCTGATTCCTTTCCCTATGCACATCAATAAACTGAACCGAATGAATTTTCAAAGCACAGCATGAAAGATATACCCACAAATCCCATTAGTAGTAATGTGATTTGTGTGCTTGTCTGCCATGCAATGCTTTGAAAGTTCATTCTCCTATGTCCAACTTCAGTCTTTCTACTTCCAAAAATACTTGAAAAGCTTACAGACACTTGCAGTTACTTTGAGGATGGGAAAAACTGCAGGATGGGAAGACCTGGCTCCTGATTCCAAGGACAACAGGCAAGTAGAGCTTCAGCCTGCAGGAAAAAGAGCTGCACCTTTAGCGGTTGTTAGTTCCCCAGTCACCATTCTGGCTGGGATTGAGAAAGAAGCCCTGGTTTAGACTTTTCTCATTTCAGTTCTCTTCACTGAAATGTTTTGATTTTGTGCCACTGAGCAATCTTTTTCTCCCAAGAAGGGTAACAGCATTGGACGCTACCTTCAGAATCTGGAATCTCACGACAAAGACCTTAAAAGAGAAGCAGAATACAGTGCACTATTCATTTGTTCTCATGACAGGCTGCAGATTGTACAGAGTGTAGAAAGCTGGCACATGATTCATCAGTTCCTGAGAAAGTATAAAACGAACTCACTTCTTGCGTCAATTTTAAGAGTCAAGGCTGCGATTTTTTTGGTCTTGCATCTGACCTAGATAGATGTAACTAATAAAAAAAAAAAGTGTTTGTATTTATATTTACCCAAACCAGCATCTTTCAGCCTGGACATTACACAACTGCCACTTTTGAAATAGGCTTAGAATGGCAGAAAGGGATGCTTTTGACTTAAACACAATGGAAAACCTCTTTCTTTTGGAGCAACTGTGAGCATTTAATGTTAATACAAAGCAAATTGAAACCAATTTTAATTTCACACCTAAAAGACACCATTATTATGAACAAAGTACACAGCTGGTCTTTATTCTGTTTCCAAGAAGAGTAAGAACCTTGCTGTATTCAAGGAATACAGACACAAATAGACTCTCTCAAATCACCGACGCCTGAACTTACGAGAATTAGAATAACTGCTTTGCTTTTAATAATGATCATAACCCTATGGGATATCACGTCAAACATTTATTCGACTACATTCATCTCCCAAAACTGCAACTGCCCTAATCTTTACAAACATGTTCAACAAGATTTTTCATAATCTAACTGTTCCAAAGCACTCAGACCTTCACTCAACCTCTAATTGTCAGCCATACTGACAAGAAAGTAGATTTTAACTTTATTACTTCCTTGCGTACATTGACTGAAGGGGAAATGCCTGCTTATGAATGGTCAAATTTCTGTTCACGGTGCAAAAAAAGTGTAACTTTTAATCACAAGTATATTCTTCCTTTAATAGAAATTATACAAAATAATCACCTGACTGTAAAACCTTGCCTGAATAAGAAAATTTAAGGTTTTACTCTCTACACAAAGTAATTATTGCAGCTAAAAGTTCATCACAAAGAGGAAATAAAACCCAAGATGAAAACTAAAGATTTATTCTCCCACAGCTTCTTTCATTTTCAACACTATAAACTGTTTATACTTCTTTCATAACTCATTTCAAAAGGTATATATAAACATAGCCTAACTTGTATCTTGACAGTGAGATAAAGGTACCACTTCTGTATGCCTTGCAAAGCTGACATTATTAATGTATTGTGAATTAGATGTCTTACTGATCCAGAGTAGAAATATATATGAAAATCAAATACACAGATTTTGTTTGATAAACCTGTTACACAACCAGTCAGTTACAGCCTTGTAACTCATATTCCTTTCAGTTTTGCTAGTGGTAACTTTAAAAAAAATAAAAAATTATTAAATCGGACTTTTGTTATGTTTTTGGGATTTTTTTTTTCCATTGTCCTTAAATGATATCTAGTAAGCATTTTGCATAGTAGGTTTACTATAACTGGAATATATTCTATGTTTAATCTTATACCTGTCTTATTCTTGGCGGGTTTCCAAGTCTGAAGTTTGCCTGTTTTGCCTTCACGTGAAAAATATTTTTTCCCAATGAAACAGAGAGTGAAAGTTTGCCCTCCTGCATCCATGACTTCTCATCTTCCCATCTAGAATTCTAGAGCAGGTAAGGAAATGCGAGTTGAAACTGAAGACATGATTCCAGCATGATCACACCGATACGGAAGTCCATCAGAATACAGAGAAATCAATGAAGGGTTTATACAGTGCCAGGATTCTATTTTCGGATCACTGCTTTATTTTGAAGCGGCAGAGTTGCAAATTTTCAGACTTCAGCAATATACATTTTACAAGGAACTTCTGTGTCTATGTGTGTGGGTGCTAATATATGATTATCAGTTGCATCACCAAAACATCCTGTTTACAATTTCATCAGCCGATATAGGAATGAAGAAAAGCTTGCATACGCATTTTAAGTTCCAAGAAACAGGATGATAGTACCCTAGTCTACGGAAGTGCATTTCAAGCACTGTGCGTCATGCATAATGGAAGGCAATTATATTTAATTTGGATACCTATATCCTGATCCATCTAAGGATTTTCACAATATACACTTAATTAAATATTTATATTTATATTACTTTTCTTTATCTAATATATCTTAAATTGTCTTTTATAATACAGGGTTTTAACACTAGCTCAATATCATCTTCTCGATATAACAAAATTCACAGCAGTAACAGTAGAAATCACTGTTAGAGATAGAGCATCTGTCCACAACAGAAAAATGAAGCCAGCTTATCACATGGATAATACTTACTGTACAGCCAGTTTATTGTCCTTATCTGATACCTGACCGTTTTAATGAAGCTTTCTATCTTGCATACAAATGGTACAGAAGCCACTTCCACTGTCTGAGGCCAGCAATGCAGCAGGTTCATCATCAGGCAGTTTAGAGCTGTTTATAATCAAGACCCATTGTAATCAAGGTCTAAATTGTCACTGACTTCAGTGGAGAGAGTTTCACTTCAGAATTTGTCTATTTACTTTAAGTATTTGAGACTGTGAATATCATAACAATGCCTGAAAGAAGTTTTCGACAGGCAATAGCAAGGCAACCCATGAAAAACTTTACGCTCCAAAGTCAACTGTGCAAATTGCAGGTTAACCTGGACAGGAGTGATAATGCATTAGCAAATGTATCACTGTATACAATTAATTAATGCATCACAGAATAAAAGACAAGCTATATTAAAAACCTTTGGATTCAATTATGTACACTTTGTAAAGTATAATTCAATTATGTTAAATGATTACTACCATAGATATTAACATATGTAACAATATTATTCAACAATACCAATAAAATACTGAGGAATTATCCTTCAAAGAGAAGACAACTTACACTACAAGGGCAAAACGCAATATATGGTAGCTAGAACTACACATTAGTACTTCATAGTTAACGCTCAAGTTCTACTTCTTCATGTCTGTAACACCCAGTTGGTCAGCAACCAAGCCAGGAAGACAGAATTATGTTTTTAGTTTTTGTGGTTTTTTTTTTTCCTCTGAGAGATGAAACAGTAAATACTGTATTTAAAAAAATCAAACAAGCCCTAAACTATACTGAAAAAAACAGCTAGCATTTCAGCATCACTCTTTGCTACAATTTTTTTTTTATCCTTTCAAGAGTTTGCTTCATCTTGGAAGCAGGTATCAAAGCTGCTCCCCGATCACTTAAAGGAAAAATGACTAAAAACTCCTCAGTGTCACTGTATCTGACAAGTTTCTGCAATGTATTTACCTCCTTCTTTCACAACATTACTAACATTTAAGCATCGAGAAAGTGCTATTTGAAAAAGATGCATTTGATTTTATGGTCTAAGAGAGAAAATCTGCTTCTCTCTACTGAAGTGGCTGTCCATACTAATTACTGAGAAATAAAATACACACGACCTTTATTTTGCTCGGATATGAACAGAAATTAAAGTGAAGACTGCCAAATTGATTCATAAATCTTTACAAAGCTCACCTTCTAGCACAGGTTTAAAAAAAAAGCAATCCAAAAACACCTGTGATAACACCTACAGAGTTATTTCACCATTTTTAACATTTAAATGCAATTTTGACAATTTAATGACTGCATTCATTCAAAAATAACAATGGTATTATGTGACTGTCATGTAAATGTAATTCAGGATTGCTACAGTTCATAAAATTATTTCAGAAATCTGTTCACATCCCATGTTTTTCAGCGTTTATGTGAACTGCAGCTCTTGCTTCATTCTTGGAAAATATTTTCACACTTGCATTCAAGTCCTCAGAGGTAAATTTTCAGTTCAGATGCAGGATTAACAGATTTCCATCCCTAGACTACATCATGGCATTTTAGGCAAAAGCAGTTCTCTTTCACAGAGGACCACAAGCCTTTGGGACGGAAGAGTCTCTGGAGCACTGCTTTGTTAGCACTCAGGTTGCAGAAAGCACCATGAAAAAACTGCTTTCACACTGTGCTTTCTAAAACGTGGTATTACCCTGTGCATTAAGTAATGAAGCCAAAACGATCAGATACTCTTCTGAACAATGTAGCTGACTGCATAGTGCCACTGAGATCAGAGGAAGGAATGAATTATATTCTGCTATATATTTCTGACTCAGACCTGTGAAGTTCTTTAAACCTTTACTAAACCAATTTTGTATCTGAAATATTTTTCAGAACTTATCTTCTCCATTCTAGCAAGCTAGACACAACACACTCCCTGGCTCCTGTCAGGGAACAATGGGAGGGACCGAGCGTGCAGCGGCTAAGCACTCTCATTGAAAAAAAAACAGAGGATGCTGCAATAATTGTCCTGAGAGGCTAGAAAGGAAACAAGAACTCTATGCTGACAGCTTAGCTCAGCGTGAACTCTCATTTTTCACACGGAGCTAATTAAAAACTGAAATTAGTTAAATATGGAAATGACACTTGCAAGCACTTTAGCTGAATTCTGGCAAAATCCCTCTAGAGTGCTGCGACACTACCTGCTGCTTCAAAACTCCCCAATTGAATTTCACAGTTAAAAGGCTGAGCAAAGGGAAAGTTATTACAGAGATTTCCAATTCAAAATGCGTCTGTAAAATTCTAAATTAAATTTCATGGTAGCCCTTTCAGTAACAAGGGCCATACTGTGCAGTCCAACGATACAGTGCTCCAACAATGTCCCTGCGTGTATTCTCTGATTATCTCACCTTTAGGCACTGTGCTGGTTGTGCCAGAACTATGAAGCTCACAAGGATACTGGCATGACAGTGCTACAAAGATAAGCCACATACTGCTGCTGAAGTAGTTACTTGGAAAGCACGGACACAGAGCACATAAAGGAATTACTTCCACAGTTCAATAGCAGATATCTCAGAAAATCAGAACATAACCAAAATATTTTAGTTTAATCTATATTTTTAAGTACTGAATACATATGCAGAGAAGGGTCTATACCGTATATAATTACATGGTGTGTTCGTAGATATATATATATATCTATCTCAGTGTTTTACAGGCTAGGTAATAATAAAAAGCACTTCTGCATATTTAAATGGGCATAAAGAAGCAAGGGACTGGATATGCATAGAAGGTACGATGACTGACATCAGCTTTTTGACTAAACCACCACGTGAATTCCATTTTGGTGCACGTGACTTGTCTAGTATGCATAAAAGCGAGAGTATTTGCCCGAGGGTAAACACGATTTCTGAATGCAATTTAACGAAACCCGCCCGCCGAGCAGATCATTTTGGATCCACACCAAGGCATTCAGGATAGCCAATCACTTCCAAAACGACTGGAGCATTTTGATTTTATTGTTTTTCCTACATTCCATCCCTTTACCCTTGAGGCAATCCCCTCCCCCTGGCCTGCCGCCACTATTGCACCAACAAATTTCTGTCCAGGAAAGCCAGCTAAAGATGCCATATAGCATGAAAGCCACTGTTACTCCCCAGTCTGCTGGCAGGGGGTCTTGCTGCACCCAGCCTGCCAAAACCTCTTCCCTGGCAGCTCTCTGTATAATCTGTACATCATCCCAGGCTTTGCTAGTCCAGGGCCTTGAAACATCTCAGCTTACCCAGCTGGAGGGGATATGCTGCAGCTGCACCATCAGACCCTCTTATTTTATTGAATTTTGAATACGCGGTTTCAAAGCAATTCAAATGAATTTGCCCAAGGCCTCAGATTGGTAAAACTACTGATACCATCTGCAGCAGGCTTCCTAAATTTGAAGCATTTAAAAACAGGTGACAGGATAGGAGCTTTCAATGTAAAGACTGACACTCATGAAAAGCCTGCTAAACAAACTTGGTTATGCCCCATTTTGGCAAGGAAGGAACTGTATGGCTTTCAGCCCAAACCTTACAATAGCACTGGTAATAATGGGAAGTTCCATTTGAAATTATTTTTAAAATCATGCATATGTTTCCAGGTTAAAAAGGAAGAGTCACTGAGTTTCATCTATTTTAAAGCATCTGTATGAGTGGAGATAAAGAGCAGACTACGATGAACATGAACTCTTCACAGGAGGGTGTGTTAAGAAACCAAGAAACCAACATCTAGCAGATTGAGGCCTCTTTCAGGTGTATGAAACTTCAAAAAGGTAATTAAAACATCCTTCCCTTCAGGTAGTATTTTTAATAACGTC
Organism: Baryphthengus martii; assembly: GCA_013396935.1. NCBI lineage: Eukaryota > Metazoa > Chordata > Aves > Coraciiformes > Momotidae > Baryphthengus > Baryphthengus martii. Next base: position 290,490 of record VWZK01022260.1, read on the forward strand.
AATTACTTAATCGTGTTCAATACCCTTCAACATTTCAGATATGTTGAAATACATGCATCATTTCAGTCCTGCAGGGACACAGAGACTAACAACAGGACTACAGTAAACATACTACATTTTGACCAAGGTCCCTTGTTTAGAACTCTGCTTTTACAAAACAGTGGGACTCTAAATATTCAGAAAGGACAGAATAATAATTTCTTAAAAAATCTACAATACCTTTATGTCCAGGGACATAGGTAGTTACACTGAGTTGAGTCTCCTATAGGTTCTGCACTGCCAGTGTAACCCTGATCTATCAGCTAGGAAAACACAAACGTTTCTGCACTCAGAACACCATCCAATTCTTCCTCCAGCAAGCAAGAGGTAAAAGATCAAATTCCCTGTCTAGGAGTTGTCCACACCCATCGCCCATTTGAAATATGCCTGATTGACAGGCAAAAGCTTAAAAACTACCAGGACTTGCATGTGGCTGGCCATCACAGCAGCAGCCAGAGCCTCAGCCAGAGGGAGCAGAGTGTGTGTCAGTCAAAGTGCTCTGCAAGAACAGTCTCACTGTGGTTGTGGTCCCAGCCTGGCACCTTGCACTCGTGTCACACCAAACCAGGAGTGGGTGAGCTGCATACTGGTGTCTGCTGCTCCATTGCCCTGGCTGGGTCTGTACAAACCTGTCTGGAACAATGCTAGAGTAGGTAACTAGTACTGAATTCTATTGGCTGTGGGTTTTAACAGCACCTGTACGAGCTGTACAAGCAACCACCCTACTCGGGAATTGGTGTTCTTAAAGAGAGAAATTATTTTTATCTTCTGTTGTTTTACCTGAGTATACTCACATGAAGATAGAGCTTGGTGAGGGAGCTAGAGGTAGAAAAGGAGAATCTTGGGAAGGATACTGTCAGATACAGTCAGGCAGCTTACTCTGAATGGCAATCATAAGCCTTATGCATGAGATCATAATCATAAGACTTATGCCTTTTAAAGAATAAACTATAATGAACTTGCTAGAGAGAGCAACATATATTCCAATCAACTTGTGATTGTACTTCAGATCTGCAAAGAACATTCACTCTCCAAAGTGCTCTATGCTATACTCAACTCATGACACAAATCTGCGTAAGCACCACTGGGATCAAATCTAAGACGGGTTTACAAGGGGGACATCTGTGCAGACAACTGCTTTTGTCACTACTGCTTCTGGGAAACTATTTACTCAAGAAGAAAGTGAATAGTGGCTTAAAGGTGAGAAATTAAGACCGAAGATTTTCATCTCCAGGCACTTAAAGGTATGTAATCATTCTCTTGTTCTTTTCCCTTCTCTCGCACTCAGAAATACCCAATAAAGTTTAAGAACTTGAATCAAGGAAAAATCCAGAGCCTGCAGCCTCCTTTTGGAGCAAAGGGGGGGTGACAGACAGAAATACACCATTTATTCTTTCCATAACCAATACAGTATAGAGGTGTGAGCCAGGGAATTACATCCACCGAGCACATACACTACAGCCATCTTTGCCCTTGGAGGAACTATTTCAGCGTTCAGAAGATGCAGCGTGTACAACGCAGCAATGTCATCCCCGTGACATAAACCAGCCTCAATACGCAGAAAGCAATGGAGCGAAGATTATTCCCACAGCTGGGGCCAATAAAGGGCTACTGGTTCCACGAGACTGGTGAGCGAGGTACCCCCAGAGAGTTTACAAGCTGGTTCTTCGAGCCATAGGCGAGAACAAGACTCCTAAGATCACTCAACCTCACTCTGAACTGCTGCCTCATACCCATTTTCTCTGTAAACAGAGCCTAAAATCATCCCTTAAGAGGCAGAAAGAGTCACTTTCTGACTTTTCCAAATATAGGGTCCTCAGTGGGAGCTATGCGCGCTGTAAAGTGATGCTGACGTTCCAGATAGTCTAAGTCATTAAATGCATTCTTTGAATTGCAAAACTTTAGTTAAGGTAATTTGCAAGTGCAAACCTTGAGTTCAATTATGTTTTACCAGTGGATGACACAATTACAGGAAAAAAATCCTGTTTTTATAACTCAACAGTCTTTTCCCCTTGGTTATCAATTTTTAAATACAGGGCAAGAAAAAGAAGTGTGCTTTTGAGAAAATTCTGAACACATAAATGTTTCAGATCAGTTCTACTGCACAGAACAAGAAAATATTTCTTCTAATACTGTCATTTGATGTAATTTACCTTATGACTTTTCTTAAGGTACAGCAAATGCCGAACAGAAAATGGCACATATTCCAAGATACAGAGCCAAATTCATCCCTGCATCTTTTTCATGCCCCATTGGTGCAAGCCAATTATTTTCAGTGTAGCTGTATCAGTGTGCAAAAGGAATAATACAATCATGAATCAAGTCCCTATGATTTTTCACGACAACTCTACTTCAGCAAAGCCTCAGACAAAACCTAGTGAACCACAGATCACAGTAATATTTTATAAAATTTATTCAACAAAATATCTTAAATAAACTTACCATTCCACCTGTGCCTTGGGCTCAGGCATCCTTCACAGCACCAGATTTATGCTTTGGGACCAACAAAGTACCACATACACACTGTACTTTAATACCAACCCATCGCTAGAGAGCCAAGACCACATCAGATTTAGCCATATCTTTAGATAGAAGGCAATAAATCCTTAGTATTTGAAAAGTGGTTTACACTAAAGCAACCTGTAGTCTTCCCTTATAAGAGCCAAGAAACAACTTAACCAGGCACAGGACGAGTACAACAGTAAATGCAAATATCGATGCAGTAGACATGTAATAAAAGACCTTAGCAATATCCCCTGTTAAATACCCTTAAGTAAGATTTGTCAAATACAAAATCTGAACAGTTCTTGAGCATCCACAGCAACATTACTCTGTGGCACTGGCATCCTCGAGACTGAGTTGGCAAAAAATTAAAAGATAAAGTAAGAAGATAAAATGAAGTCTCCTCCTTTGGAGTCTCTTAAAACCTGCCTGGACATGATCCTGGGCAATCTGATCTAGGTGAACCTGCTTTAGCAGGGAGGTTGGACTGGATGATCCCCAGAGGTCCCTTCCAAGACCTACACCATGCTGGAATTTTGTGAAAGGATAATATTGCTGGTTTTTCTCCATTTTTTGTCTAGAAGACAAATATGAATTTAACATTACTAAAAAGTTTTCTTGACAGAAGCACCACATAGGACAACTTCTCTGTGACAGGGATGCAAAATCGACTTGCTGTGCACGACTGCCCGAGAGCAGCCGGGAGGGCGGCCAGGTGGGAGGCGCACAGTCCTGCACCCAGTGCCCGTGACAAACTCCCAACACAGAAACAGGCTTCGCTCGGTTACCCTTCTTCGACACCTTCCAGCTGCCAGCCATGGCAAGCTGCTTAGCTTACACCTTAAAATTTCTTTGTGGATGGCTCTACTAAGCATTTGTGCAGGCCGATGATTTAGTGGCTGCCTGCTGATACCAGAGAGAGAAGCATTTTCCCTTCAGTGTTAGCTTTGAAAATCAATCACTAAATTATGTGCTACTTCATTCACATTTTTGGGGGCCTCTATATGATGCAGGGCACCTGCTGTGGTGATAACTGACAAAATACGGAACCTGGAGAGAAGATGAGGAAAAGAAAGAAAGGAGAAGGACTGTGACCATCTTTACACATGTGACCTATCAGCAGCAATGCTAAGCAGGGGCACAGGAATGCTGTAGACTGAAGCTATTGCATTTTTTAGTAGCACAATACACTGCATACCATTACAGTTGCCCCAGAATACAAGCACTTAAAGAGTAATCTTCAAAGAAGTAAAATAAGACATAGCCAGTTGTGTTTCAATTCGTATGTATCAACAAGAAAACCTGTACTTTTCTATACTAATTCCACAGAGAAATCAAATTAAAAGCTCTCGAAAAAAGCTGAACAAAATTCTAGAGTCAAACTTTAACGACCAAGAAAAATAAATCTAGTTTTATTAATCTGCAATGTAAAGCAGCTTTGCAACAGCTCTCTTAACTATCTGTATCAGGTTATTTGGATGAAATCACAATCTTACTGTCAAGATCAAAACATTCACTGTCTTCTCCACAAAACAACGATTACATTTTTTAAAAGCAATTTGTGAATGTTGGCAGAGTTGTCAACATTACAAATAAATAGGTACTGCTAACATTCACGTCTCCTTATATTTTATCTTTCTTTTGCTAATAATATTTTTTAGTGGTAACAGAAAAGCTACTTTCCTTGGAATCAGACTCAAGATTCTTGCAGGTTCTTAAATGAGAAAAGACGTTATTGCCACTACGACTAAGAAAACAGAAGTACTCCTACACATGATAGCATTGAAAGGAGGAGTGTGTAGTATCAGCATTAGAAGATGGATGAGTAAACCAAAGGTGAGGAAAGGCAGATTACTGTGCAAGGAGAATAATTTTGAAAGCTTCACTAGAGGGCTGGGATCCAAACCCTCCAAAAGAAAATCAAGCAGTGTGCTGTTTCTGCTTTTTGGTTCTTTCCCTTGTTCTGCACAGTTCTTTACATCAAGTTGTATGGGAAATAGAATTAAACTTGTCTTCTTCCCTTCAGAACAGAGCATTAATGCAAAATACTTTATTATTACGGCTTCCACCACATTAGATTGCACTTTAACTCATTTTGTTTTTTTTAAAGTGAATATCCTGCTAATAAAAGACACTAGAGTGCTAGCCCCAGAACTCAGTGTTTGCCATTTATTCTCAGAATAGGCATAGCACTGAAGGATTCCCCAAGTGGTCCAGCTTCACTCCTACTCTGAAGAAACTGCTCCTTTATCACTGTATATTCTGGAAAAAATAGTATACCTCAGCCAAAAGAATTGCAAAAAGTGACTTGGCAGTGAGTGCGGGCAAAGGGTGTCACATCTGATACCCTGGCAACAACCAGTGGATTCACTTCATGTCACGGGTTGGCTCCTCTCAACAGAGCCTTCTTGGAGAGGGGCTGTGCTGACTTCTATTGCCCCTCTGCTCAGCTTACAGCAGGGGAAAAAGTGACGAAATAACCGCACTTCCCCAAGGAGCAGTGTTTCCCCAACAAACAGCCTGAAAAGCAATACTTTGACCCACAGGGACAGTAACTTGGGGTCCTGAAACAGAAATGAATAGATGAGGTGCTGGTGGGAGAGCAAGTCCTGCATCCTGAAAGACCAGAGGAAGCTTTTAATTGTTTTGGTAGCATCCAAGCCTATAGTCCTGTCTTTGCATCAGGTTACCCGGGAAAAAGGAACTAGATGAGGAACAAGTGGTCAGGTGGGGCAGGACAGTGAGGAAAAAACATCGACACATAGATCCCCAAAGCTCGCCTGACCCTCATGTCAAGTTTTAATAGAACATCTCATCTCATCTTAAATAGTATACCAATATCTGTTATTAAAAAAACTTTCAAAATGTTTGTTATTCACAAACAAAGGTGTTGACATGTTAGCTAGAACAAATTATTTTGCCTACTGTAAGGGAAAACAATGCTCAAACGTTGCTCCAAAAGCGATGCAAACATCTAGGATTCTTCAGAAGGCAAGTACAGCGAATCTCACGTTATCATTCCAGCATTTGGTGAAGAAGTTGCTTCATTATCAACAGACACAAACATTCACACACAGATCTCTCCTCCTGAACTACCTGAAAATAGGCACCAAATTGCCTATTGTACTCCACCACCTTGAGTTATGATTCCTTCCTGAAAGCAAATCTCTTCATTAGATCTAGTTATTACATTACTTTTAAAGACCAGAATAGAGAGCCTGATACTACTGAGAACAGACACTCAAAACCAGCAGACCTTAGATCCATTTTTTACAGTAACATAAAATATATACATTACTGAAACTCAATTTAGTCATCTGAAATGTAGGAATAACAACATTTGCTCTCCCCACAGAAAACTGCTTATAAGTTAAATTAGCACTAACTGTTACGAATCTCAATTCTCAAAAAGAGTGAATCATAGCCTTAACTTCAAGTACCATTTTAAAAAAAATTAATAATTTCATCGAGCAGAAAATAAAACTTCTGTCTTTCTTTGCAATTCCTCCAACTAACATTATTTACCAAAAGCTAATTTAGCCTATTTAAAGAAAAATCAAATCCTTTTTTTGGCTCCTCTGTGCTAGAATTAATCAGAAGCAGCATGATTCCATGTTTAATTTCAATCACAGCAGCTATTGCTTTACAAATAAATAAAACTTACAAGATTTTCATTGCTCCTCAGTAAGATGATCCCTTTTTCTAAAGGAAAATAAAATTTTGAATACTGTCCTCTACTCAAACTTTTGTTCAATTACAAAAGCACCACAGAATACGTATTTTACCTTAATAAAATCCAAGTGCATAATTAAAATTACATTTTCTTGAAAGACATCAGCAATATCTGGGTCATTTAGAAGATGTCCAGACTGTCAAAAATTAAAATGCCCATGAGGAAATTTGGGGGATGGGACAGGGAGAGGAAAGGTTATGATTAAAAGAAATCTATCAACCCTAGCTTCAACCACAGAGGCAAATGCTGTGAGGTGGTACATGGAATTCCCTTTGTAGACATAGGAGTTAGTTTCTTTAAGTTTAAAAAGCTGGTTATCAATTTTCTAGCCAGATTTACTATAAGGATAGCAGAATTTAGCCCCATCTGTTAGTCCTTGGCTAGGACACTAGGGCTATTTGTTTTCCTAGCATGGCATCCCAGCCCATTTCTGACTTGCAGGCTCATACAACAGATTGATGGTACCAGAGAGATGCTGTGAAGTGGTGCCTGCACCACTGCCAAGGGCAGGGAAGAAACGGATGGTCAAATCCAGATGATCTTACATTAAGAGAGGAGGAAATGAAAAATCTGCGCTGTCCCCCCCACCTCCTCCCTCACCCCACGCTCACAGGAGAGTGCATTTAACCTTCAGCCAGCGAAGCAGAGAAAACTTTGCTTTAAACCTTTTAGAAGACTTTCAGTTTGAGTTTTACTCAACCATAGACTGGTTTTAAATCCATTCTGTCAAAATGAGAGTTAGAGAGATTTTCCCCAACTTTGTCCTAAATGGCTCTTGCTTAAAGACTTTCTCCAATGCCCTCATTCACAAAAATGTACGCAGGGAATGGCAGTTTTCTGCAGATCCAGCTGATCTGTGAATCTGTTGGGAGAATCTAGATTTGGTGTTTGGTGAACCTCACATATGCTACACAAAAACTTATACAAAACATTGCATTGAAACTACAGCCAACTCAGTAGCAATGATGGGTCTAAGAAGTCGTATTTCTCATTATAAAAGTGTACAATTTTATAATTCATTATCGGTAAGTGTTGGTGGAAAATATGTACTAGATTACTCCAAAATATTAAACACTTTGAGATACTGTGAATATCACCAAAGAAAACAGAAGTATTTCCAGTTACTGCCTCAGCTATTTTTGTAAACTCCCTTGCTGCAGAAAAGCCTACATAAACCATGATTATTTTTCCCATTCCTGACTTAACTTCACGTGCACTTCCAACACACTTTAGAAGAGTACATATGGAATATTTTCAAGAATGAGCCTAGGGTAAAATCCTGACAAATACATAAAATAAGCAAGCTGAAAAATAGGGGCAAATTTTCATAATTTCTATCAATTTATAGTAAAGTTAGCGCTCTTTTTGTGTAGCACAAAAGATCATCTACACATGACTTAAGTGCACCTAGCAACACACAACAAAAAGCAGGTAAAAGAAATCACTAAAATGTATATAGAGAAAACAGTTCAATTTGTAGATATCGATACACATAAGCACAAACAATAAGCAAACTAGAGACATGTATAATATCATTCTGTCTACTACAAATTTGGCCTTTTCATAATCTGCAGCCCAAACTCTATTATAAGCTTGCCATTTCAAGCTAGACCTTTGACTTCCAAGAAAAACCTTTAGGGGAGAACTCTGTTTATATTTGGGAAAAGCTTTAAAAGGTAAAACTATCATACTATCTTTATCTTAGCAGACTAGTCAGAGAGTTCAAACTGAAATGGCATTTTATTCTAAGCGATACCGTCTCAATTTTTAAATGGCAGGCAGGGCATCTCTGTTACTGAAAAAGAGGGATAATGATTGCAGGATTTCCAGTTCCTGAGCTGACAAAGGGGCTATTATCATGAAGGTGACACAGAAGAGTTTCAAAGGCCTCCCCCAGTCCACAGCTGGCACTGGTAAGTAGCATGACATGAAAGACTGAACACACATTGCACAGTGCATATGCATGCTGACGTAAATCATGGTATATAGGATTATATATATATATATAATCTTTATACTGAAGAAAAAGCAACACATGCAGTATATGCAACTGTCACATCCTTTGCAAACTGCTCTGGGATCATCAGGGTGTACAAGTTGCAGCAGGCAGCAGAAGTTGTTAATGGAGAGTATTTAAAATAAAATTTGCTGCAAGTATGTATGGGATAGTTGTCCGCTAAAAGAAAAAAATTTAAAAATCTACATGTTAAGAGAACTAGAACTCCTATGATTTGCGCCCCAAACTTTGGTTTGGACCTTCCTATTAGAAAAGAGAAGATCTGTTCACATGATAAGGCTCCAACCTCAAAAGGCAAAAACCACGATGGATTTTATCAAGTCAGTCCAAGGCCACGTGCGGCCCCTTCCTGTTAATGACCGAGTGCACGCTGGTCCCAGGTGCAGGGCGAAGGCACCCGCCATGAGAACTGACAGTCCAAGGTCCTGGCCACAGTGCTGCCAGGGCTCGGCAGGGAAGGATCTGCAGCACGATCCATAACCTGCAGTTGAGAAAGTGCCAGAACGAGCCAAGGGACCGCACGAGTTGTTCCAGCAGGTTACGCCCGGCCAAGGACCTAAACCACTCCACTGTGCTGTACTGAGGACTATTCAACAGCAAAACACCACTCTACTAAAAGGCCTCCACTTCAGACGCGGGTTGAAATGCAGGTGTGGATGTGGATAGCTTTGAAACTGGTATCCAGGAATTCCAAAGTGCTGAATTCCATACTATGTGACCATCGAATCATGGCAACTGCACCCTTTCAATTTACCTGTCGTGTATCGAGTATTTCAGGAGCTTCAAATCAATGTGATGCAAACTGTACTGTGTTTAAAAGCCTTTTTCTGCTCCAGTTGTTTACAGTTTTCTACGGGTAAATATGGGAGAGAAGATGAGTGATTTATGAATGCTCACTTAAAAAGTCAAACAACATATTAAACCAATACTTCATAGCACAGTGAAATAGAGTTAAGCAGACTGTTTCCACAATGATTTTTATAGAAAGAACATGCATAGATTTTTTGACAGGAAAAAAATAGTAATCTAAAGATGAAGAGAACCGCATGTATTAAATGTTGTTAAATCTTTATTTGTCCTAAAGCAAAAGATAAAGCTGGTTCTATAAAACATCAAAGAAAAGATGAAAATCACAGCTTTCCAACCTCTGTAATTTCCATTTACAAATATTCTAAGACGAGATTGAGTGAAACTCGTCACCAAACGGTATCCTGAAAACCAATACTATTTCCAGTTTCTCTGTTAATATGCGAGAGTGGGTAGTGCTGATCAAATGACGGAAAACCAATCAAGTAGCAAGACGCATCTTGCTGGTTTCTTGAACGACTATAAATTCACTGCTTTCGGCAACAGTAACGCACTTCCTTCGCCACAGACCTAATTGGCAGCACTTGCCCATGGCTGCTTAGGCAATTGCAAGGACCCAGGCTGTGCAAGCAAATAACGAGTCTCTGAATTGACTACGAAGTGTCAGAACGACAGACGAAAACAAACCCGGCTAAGGGAGCACATCAGCACCTGTGTGCACAACCTCAGGTGGTGCTCAAGGAGAAGGTATATTTTAATTTGTAGCCCATTTGCTGCAAAAGGATCGAAGTTTAAGATATGCCACGGAGTACAATATGGCAATCCAAGCAGAGAAAAGGAAAACAATTTTTCCCTATTTCTGAGAACAAATAGCTGTCTCTACCATCACATCATTGTTTTACTATTACCAGCTAATACCACAGCAGACAGAAAGTGCAGCTGCGGTCCACAGAATATTTGGCATTTCTGGCCCAAGCATAATCCCTCATGTAATGAAAAACCTATTTCTACTTCTTCATCCTTGCTACTCTTCATACTGAAGAGGCTTGCGTCTGTCTCCCATTTATTGAAGCTTATTCTTCATCTAGACAGCCAGGTCTGGTTTCTATTAAAAATTAGGTTTTAAATCACTATTTTTCTATTATTTATTTTAGGATTTTCAAGAAGTCTCCAGAGATACAGAAAAAATCTTGCTGTTGAAAAAGACCCTAATGCTCTTAATGAACAGAGCCCCAAATCCCTGACCCATTTTAAAGAATTTTGATGTTTTTAAGGTTCAAAATAAATCCTGACTATAAATACAATAACATTACTTTAAGAGTTAAAATGACACAATGCTTTTTAAAAAAGTTAAGACTCCCCATGAAAGAGTAAAACTAATCAGATGCCTGATCTTTTCTTAATGAGCAGGCTCCGTTATGGGCTCTTCTTTCTCTTTTCTCATGTGGTTAGAGTTTTGCATTGCAGTGATTAATGGAGTCTCAAGATATAGGAGATATATACAAAGAAAGAAACAGGTGAAATAAACTTTCAGCTCAATAAATCTTATGGGCCTAAATTGCATCTCTCTTCTCTTTACGCTCTCTGCTGCCTTGTGGCCAGTTTTAACGTGATTCTCTATTTTTAGGTCCCAGCTCTGCACCACATTTACAGACATGCACAGCTCTCTCCTCAGAAAGGGCCGTATGAGATATAGGTGCACCAACCCATTATTGCGAGCTAAATGGGACTACGACATCGCATCGCCTTTCTCTGGTAACAGTATGCCTGCTGTGAAATTCTTTAACTTCTACTTCACTTGAAAGCATTTTGCATTTACCATAAACCAGCAAAGATGTGGCAAGTTCATATCTACCCTTATATTACCTTGGGATATTTGCTATGTACCCCTGACATTTTTCCATCTTTTATTAATTTTCTCAGCATATGAAGCACTACTGTCCTCTCTTTTGAAGACTTTTAATAATCGAATCAGAAATCCTCTAGCAATAGTACATTTTTACAGAAGAAAAAAAATCTCCTATCTTCTGCAAACGAAAACATTACCCTCACAACTCCAATTTGGTATAGTTCGATTTCAAGTGTCAGGAGCAAAACCTGAGTCTGTTGATGAAGCACATGCATTGGCTTAAACCAGCTCCCCTAGAATTACACTGGAGTTTCAGTTTCCACATTTAGGAGGTACAGCTGTAGCACAAATTTCCTGATTTAAAATTGAATATGTGGAATTTTATTCTTTCGACTATATTGAATTATTTCAGCTACGCTGCCAAATCTTTTGGTCGTAGCAGGCTGGCCAAATTGGGATACTGAGAACCAGCGGCTCACGCTTTGCCTCCTGCTGGACTAGGCATGGATAGAGTCTTCCGACAATCTCCTGCCTTCCTCACGTTAGTTCTTCAGCCTCTGATTACTACATTGGTTATATGCAATCATCTGCACCTCACAGCAAGTAGGAAGCCTCTTGCAGGAGAAAAGACTACATTGAAAAGAGAAGATGCAAATAAACCAAGTATTAAACACAACCACAAGAATAGCGCAGCACACTCAGATTTAAACAAAACAACTGTTAACATACAGGCGTAAGCAGCATATATTCAACAGGCTGACTGACCTTTCAAAGCGTCTTGCCTAATCCAGGTCGATTCCTGGAAGGCAAATAAAGTACCGCAGAAACAGAGCACGCCTCCTCATCCAGCAAACAGGGAACCTAAGCTGTCGCACTGGCACTGGTATCTGAAAACATCTTCTATTCTGTAGCTTTCCTCACAAAGTATTTAGGAAGAAAAATGTTGGAAGAAATCAGCTGATCAACCAACCAGTAAATTAAAAAAAGTTTAGAATTAAATTAACAGCAGTACTGTTATGCATTATGTATACTACCTTTCAAAAAAATCAAACACAACACAAGGATAAATCTGGACTTCCTAGAGAAGAAAATAAACCCAGAGCACATTTAAAAGTCTAGGTAAGGTTCTCTAAGAGGAACGTAGGAGGATGAAATTCTTTCTCCATTCAGAAACTACAGTAATACAACTGCTAGTCTCTTCTAGTAATTACTTAGTAATAGCCAAGATAAAGACATTAATAATGTCTAATAATCACACAGTGGGGCTCAACAGTGCTCCCCTCATTATCAAAACTGCTCAACATACAAGTCAAAATGTGATTTTTTCTAACCAACTACATTCTTCATTTTGGCATTGTAATTCAAGCTCTGACGTCAGAAACAATGATGAGAAATGAAGTAGGACAGAATTCCCTGAATATGAAGAAAGTATATATGCATCTGTATATATACAGAAGAAAGTATATATGCCTCGTTCCTACGCTCCTTACTTGATAAACTGGGCTTTGGCTCCCCATACCCGCCATCACTCTTATCAGGGGAAAGGACTACATGTCTTAGAGTTTAGCACTCATCATTATTCAGACAAAAAGGCCTCAAATCCCAAGAAACAGGAATAACTCCTTGCAGTGGTACAAACAGGGGACTGATTGGCTAGGGAGCAGCTCTGCATGAAGGGCCCTGGGGTCCTGGTGGACGATGCGCTAAACATGAGCCAGTAACACATCCTGGCAGCAAAGAAGGTCAGCAGTATTCTGGGCCGTAGAAACAGAAAAGCACAGCCAGGGGACTGGGGGAGACAATTATCCCCATCTGCTCTGCAGACTCATTAGTCTGCCCCTAGGATAACTGCATCCAGTTTGTGGCCTTCCAATACACCACCAACATCAATAAACCAGAGCAAGTCCAAGGGATGCGACCAGGATAGTTGGGCTGGAGCACTTGCCCTGGCAGGAGGGCCTCAGGGAGCAGAGTTTATCTAGCCTAGGGAAGACATGGTTATGGAGTCTTAAAAGCAACCTGCCAGTTACCTACAGGCCATCAGGAAGAGAAAACCAGGCTCTTCACACTGGTACATGGCAAGAGGACGAGAGGCAAAGGATATACACTGAAGGTTCAAGCTTGATATAAGGAAATACTTTTTCCCCAAGAGGGCAGTCAAGCAGTGGAACGGGTTGCCCAGGAAGGTGGTGCAATATCTGTCCTTAGTGGTCTTCAAGACCAGACTGGACTTCACTAATGATCCAGCTTTGAGCAGAAGATTAGACTAGAAACCTCCAGAGGTCCCTTCCAACCTGAATTACACTATAACCTTATAAACCTAAATCTGGATTGCAAAATTTGTCCCAAGGATCTGACGAGTTGTCATAGAAGAGGCTATTTTTCCTGATTACAGCAACTAGGCTATCGCAGAAAAAATTCTTAACAAGGCACAACATAACATGAACGTGGCCTGCTCAAACTCACTGACCTTGGCAAGTCAATGGCTTTATTACTGGACATATAGAATATATAAGATGGACGGAATTTTTTGTATCTGAGTAGTGATGTGAGTGGGCAGCTCAAAGCTTGAAGGAGCAGGACTCCATAGAATTAAAGCCTAAATAAGCAAAAGCTGAAGTGAACCTGCAAACTGTTTCTTAAACAGTTTTTGAAATTACTGAAAGGAGATAATTCCACATCACTATATTACATGGTGAGTGAAGTTTTCTGTCATTTCATAGCAATGTGTTATTTCTCTTCCCACTGTTCAACTCCTTTTGCTCCATAATCTCTGCAGTCTGCTGCCCTGTCTTATTATTTTCACAACTTCAATTTAATTCCTATTTTTATATTTTCTCTTCTCGCAAGTTCCTTGAATAGTCTCTTGTCTCTTTAGCATACTGAAGAGTTTTTTGTGTTTTTCTCATGGCTTTTATAATAGTATTGTAAGAGTTATGTTAGCCACACTTAAAATACCCATGTCACATCTTTCAATCTGCTGTTACCCCACTGAGCAATAGTTATATTCCGGCAAACGCACACTTCAACATGGAATGAAAAAAATCTGTAAGCATGCCAAGTGAAAAACAACACAATGACTTAACAAAGCGGCACAGCAATCAATAATCAATGATAACAAATAAATCATAAATGATCAACTGGTGATTTCAATACGAATGGCTGCTAACAGAGCAAGATTTCCCTAGGGAGAAATGAGCTATTTTACACAGATACTGAACACTGACCTTTCAGAGAGAATGACCACAGGTTTATTTGACAGGTATCTCTGACTTGGCATTATATTAGTAAAATGCAATCTTCAATATCCCTTATGCTCACTCTTCCCCTGAAAAAATGGTCTCATCTCAGCGTGTTGGGCTCAGTTATAAAGCCTGTCTCTCTAGTATCTCAAAGCTTTTTCATCATTTTTCCTCCTGACTTCCTGTGCAAGACATGTTTTGCATCTACTTATCTCTGCTATCTCTTTGCCCTGATGAGAATTCATACCTGTGATTCTGGGATTAAATCCTACACTACTGAAAAAAAATCATAATAGTCAGTATTTTCACTGACGCATTTCCACAAAGTAAGAACAGGCTCTGTTCCATAGCCATTATGAAGCCCAGGATTTTTTTTATTTCATGTGCATGGTCGGACAATGACAGTGCATGTGAAGCACAGCGTGTAATTCAGAAATGGAGGGGGGGGGGAGGGAGGGGAAAAGCAAGCATCTCAGGGGAAGCCATTCTTGCAGCGTGGAGCAGAAAAGGCCAAAATCTGTCCTACATAAATAATAATTGTACTACTAAACTATTACTTTTAAACACTAAAATTTCCAGGTTAACTGTTGCTGTCTTATTACACCCCATTGCTCAGTTTTGTGCTGCTAAGCTCTATACCACACTACATTTTGCGTAGTGCTGATGTGGTGCTACTCAAAACGTGGTGTGGCAGAGCTTCGGAACAGCCAGGCAGTTACCATTACTTGACTCAAGTTCACAGTGATATATCTTAACATCTTCTGCGGAGCACTACCAGCATCCGTGAAAAACATTTTCTCAGACCAATCCTGGATTGTGCTGTGCAATATGCATTAAAAAAACCCCACAACAAAATAAGCAAAAAATGTACTCCCCAAAACAAAACCCCAATAACACACGAAAGGAAACATCCTCTTGGTCTCCTGTTTTTTCGCCAAGGTTTCAGAGCCTGCTTGTTCTCCTTGGTAGCTAAGCAGAAAGCGTTTCCAATTTCAATGGCTAAGCACATGATAGCACTCTGAGTTACGGAAACATTAGTCTCACTCTAGTTTCAAGTGCTGAGGTTTTACTGTATGAAAATCCCCAACAAAGACAAAGAGAATTGAACAGGCTGGTAAGACTGCCCCTTCACACTGAAAGGTGGCTACTTCCATTATCTCTGAAATCTCTGCTAGGCAAAACAATAGGTACATTGGATTTTCTTGGAACAAATCTGTAGATCAAGCTTCTGGTTTTGACTCAGGAAAAGCACAGCCTTTTACCAAGTATTCCTAAGTAATTCCACATAAAAATCCTCCTGTTCTTTGTGGCATTATGCATACACAGCAGCTTGAGAATTTTGTCCCTAGAAAAAAACTGTCTCCTTCACCTAACAAATCTCTCATACCTTTAGACTGTGAAATAGGATGCTTGCTAGGCTAGAAAGCTGCATCTAAAGTTCCTGGAGCCAGGCTTCACGACTCCCAGAACTAATGCATAGCTGGGCCAGATGCTTTTTCTTGAAAGGCTGAAAGCCTCTCTTTGCAGCGATAGCATCAGACAAGCTTAGTGAGCTACTACTACACTTTTCTCTCTCACAATGACTGATAGCAGTCAGTAAGAATCACTGCATGTGTGACATTTAGAATATGACAGGCATATTCTAAAATTTAATTACTGCCCCCTTAACTGACACCTATTTTCAATGTAAATTTAAGAACAGAACCTTCTGTCATCAGCTAATCTCGCAAGATGCAGAGCTCCCTCGATTTACATTGATTTCAAGTGAATTCGATAGCAGTGATTGGCAGCCAGCTGACCTCTGCCTCTCATCTTCGCATGATTTTTTTCATTTTTCAGTCTTGGTTTCCAAAATGTCTAGCATATCTAATTTCAGGAAAGTCTGAACAAGACAAAGTCAGTGGTTTTCTAACTCCACAAATAAAAAAACCCCAACAAATGCAACATAAGAAATCAAATGAAATGTAGGTTGTCATTCGTCAAAAACAACTCAGAGGGAAAAAAAGAAAAAATCAATTGACGGCCACTTGAGCAAACTGTTTTGATGAATCCTTATCTGTGGAATCAGGGTCAAAAAGAAAATTGGACTTATGAGTGGAAGAAATTACAAATATGAAAGAAGCAGAAACTTCACGTGAGCACTTACATTAACAAATACCTGACTCATTTGTGGGAAGAAAGTAATTCAAGCGGACATAAAACCTCAAGAAAACAACTTTATGCAAACTGTGGTATTTACACATATTGATGAAGATTAAATATGAGACTTCGACCTTCAAAGTCTAATTTTTTTCCAGAAAATCTGTAATTTTTATTGTCTGACTATTACAGAAACAAATGAATATTTCTGTAGGTATATTAAATAAATTAACCACTTATTTGTTTATATGTCTTTTATCTTAAAAGACCTACTGTGATGCTTTCTAATACCAAGAAATTTACCAAAAGATTTGTTTTGTGCACAGCTATTTTTCAGGCTCTCTTTTTAAATATAAAGAGGGAATAAAAAAAAGACATATTAATTTGTTTAATGATCTGCCAGACTCTTTGGCAATTCAGCCCTTTCTATAGCACAGAAGTTAATATATTATTTTAAGGTTATGCAGAAAACTGAAATTTACCTTAAATCTCATGTGTCTTTGTGGCCAAATCACACTGAAGCACAAATGAGTAATAACATTTTCGTGTGCATCATATACATTAAATATGTGGTACAAGCATGCTATTCTTGTAATTTCTTTCTGTCATTTTCCTTTTATTTTTCCTGTATCTTCTTGTACACGATACAAATAGATAAAATAGCATCAGTAATCCACAAGTTATCAGTGTGAGTCTCAAGATACTATTTGCAAGTGAAGTATCTTTAACCGCATTGTAGTTTCTAATTTCCACAGGAAATAAAAGTTTGTTGGTTTTTTTTTCCCCTCCAAAAGAAAATCTAGTTACTTAAAATTACCACATTTTTATATACTGACATGTTGATGGTTAGATGTTCTTTGATGTTCAAAGTCAGATTGGCAGAAATCAGAGCAGCGTAGGGGCTTTAGAAAAAGTGGTATTTGTGTTTGGCAGCAATTACTTTGCAAAAACCACAAGGTGACTCTCTTTTTCCTCTCACTCTTTATTCTTTTTTGTATTTTTTTCTCCACAAGTTTGGCATGAATCTGAAGAGCTAAAAACTAATTTAACATGACAAATGCTTTCATCACTCCCTTAACCTCTGAAGTGAACACTCTGACAAAGACAATATGTGTGGTATATGCTTTCCTTTTGACACTGTATAAATTACTTTCTTGTAACTGGGTTTTACCACCAGGCCAATATCTTCAGGAGGTCCTAATATGAATGGCTGGTTCTACATTCTTCATATGTCACCCCAGGATAATAGGAATAACTCCTGGGCTTTGTGAAATGGCTTATGTCTCAGATAGGACTGTAGGACAATTTTATTTACATACTGCGTGCTGGAATTTACCAAAATTCTATGCAATGCTACCAACTCACACTCTGCATTTCATTTATATCTGGTTACAGAAGAAACAGGGAGAAGTAGTAATAAATCTGGCTTTAAATAAGCAGGTAACATTTTCTGTATCATGTAAGGAAAAAGTTAACTGAAGTGAATTTTTTCTAGTCTCTGCTACCAAAAATAGTATAACACTCAGCCATGAAAACATCTCAAAATGCTCTTTTTCGTGGAAAAACAATCTGAATTTTGTTCTTACTTCTCTCTATTCCTCTGACAAAAGCCCCGAAGTTGCTTGATTTATTTTCAACCTGGTGAATGTGATGTGACACACAGAAGAAACTCCATGAGGGTAAAGGGATTCAGGTATAGAACAGTATATCTCAGATGGCAAACTCTATGTATACAAAACCAAGCCTATTTTGCAGGTACACAGGTCACATCACAGTAGAACAGTGCCACACAGACTTTCAGAAACTTTTCCCAGACATCAACCAGGATAAATTTCAGAGGAAGATTTAGGAAAACTCAAATAATGATGACAACGATTGGCCTAAAAAGGAAGAGCAAGTAGCCAATAGCATTTTATGACCTAAACCATCAATCTACATGTATTGTCAAAAGAAAATAAAAACCAAAGTCTCCTAATAAAACATATTGTCATTATTTTGACAAATGTTTAACTTCTTAAAATCTCTGTGTTATCTTTAACATCCATTACGTAGTGTGGCAAAAAGTTCCAAAGCTTCCTCTGCACTATGAATCTATTTTTAAAGCTTTAAACATACTGCCTTTTCATTTCATTAACTGTATTTTTATTTCTCTGTTACCAGAAGGGTGAAAGGAATGCCTAAATAAGTTTTAAAAATATTTATTCTTCTCTGTTACGGATACTTTTTTTCGCTTGTCTCTTAAATCATCCCTCATGAGAAAATTTTTCAAGCCACACATAATCTTTGGCAGTGCTCTGAAAGTCCCATGTCTACATGTGTAGACAGCGTGTTTTCAATGATCTATCCGTATCAATTCCCTCATCTCTTTTATTATAGGATAATACATTTAGAATTCCTGAAGACTATAAGAACACTCAAGTATTCTTTCAATATAATATACCTCATATTTGCCAGCATTGTCTTTTTCATTTACTCCTGCAATACTCTTGATTAGCATTGATATGATCATTTTCACGCAGCCTGGATATATTGACAAACCTAAGTAGCAGAACCATTTGCTGCAAATCTTCATGACTTTTCTGTGACTTTTAATTTTGACCTAATGTAATCTCAGTCATATAACCTCTGCTATGGTGGAAAGTAAGCTGTTTTCTTTGTGAACATGTACGGCAGAAAACCACTATCAGCATTTTTATAAGCCTTTCCTATTCTTGAAGTTCTGACATCAAGAAGCGTTACTGCAATATGGAGTATTGCCCTTCCTCCTGCACATCCTGCGGGAATTTAACATCTTTCTTCATCCCAAGACTGCCAGCTCTCCTGGTAGATTCAGAGCTCTCACTTCCCCACTGTTGCAGTGATTAGGACAGAATTGGGATTTCGGTCTGATCTGAACACTATTCTGACCACCTGTTTTGAAAACAGAAAACCATTTTTCCTCCTGCCAGAACAAGACAGAGTTACTTTGTCTTCACAGCAGTTCAGGGATTAGTAGGTTAGGAGTTCCACAAGAGCTACAGAAGTGTAGGACAGCTGGTTTTTTGCATTGCTGCTCTTTTCCCACTGAGGATATTTAGTTTTCCCAAGACTCAAGTTCTACACGTATCTAGGAGAAGCAATCCTCCAAAGAATGGTAGAACAAGGGAAGCTTAAGGTGTTTTTTTTTAAATAAGCAGATGATTTAGCATCTTGAGTCATACTATTGGAGGACAGTAAGTCCCAGCAATTTGATGGGTGAATTAGTTTATAGCTGATGGTCTTATGCCTGCTTTTTGTCACGTGGAATCAATCGTATGAGCTTTTGCTGAGAGTGAGGGAATTAATGACTGGCCTAACTAGAGCACATCTCCTTTACCTTTCTGTTGTTCTCATGCACCTAAAGCTATTCAACTTTTTTTCCTTTCCTTTCCTCTCTTTTCCATTGCTTTAAATGACGATCACAGTAAATCCATCAAATTTATTCACAGGATTAATTGCAGCTATTTTCTGGTTTTGACACGTACTCTTCAATATTCTTTACTGTGTATGGCATGAAGCTTGTCAGGTAAATTCCCACTATTTAATCCTTGAGCCAACACTCTCTTCCTAAAACCTTTCTCTTGTTCACCAGACAACTCTATTGCAGTCATCATTCTTTAGTCAGGAAAGACAACCTCAAAAACTTCTATCAAAATGGATCCCTTATGTCATTACTTGAAACGATAGATTATTCATCCATTACTAAGAGTCAATGCATTGCCTTACATTCTCTATTGTCTTAGACAGTATATGAAATTGTGTAGAGCAACAACCATGCTGCAAAGTTTTGCTTTAGATTACAGTAACCTAAATACCAAGGAAAAATACATTTCATAATCCATCACTTCAAAGTTATGTACATGATTAAAATATTCAACTTCATTTCCCATGTGCATAATCACTCCAAAAGTTGTTGTATAACTGTCAAATTCAATAAATCCTGTGCTTTCCAATCTTTTTATTTATATATCAAATTAAGCCTGTTATTCTTCTGAGGTTTTCTACAGAAGGAAGATAGAAAGATGGTTAGTTCTGTAGTATTGAGTATGCCAGGATGTTGGCCTGGCTTAAAGAGCCAGCAGCAATGAAGTAGCCAGTCACCTCTCTCTTCGTACTGCATATGTTGACTACAAATGGAAAGCCTTTAGTAAGAAAAGTGGGGTTTCTTTAAAAAAACGTGTCTATCCTGTTGTGCTGATTAGATGAAATTAAAAAAAAAAATTAGAAAAATTATTCTCTTCAAATGGAGAGAGGAGGGAGAAAATTCAGTACGTCTTTATAGGTCATTTGAGCATTATATATGAGCACAGTTTCAGAGATGAAGTAAAAACTGCATATAAAAGGTCTGGAAAGTGCAAAAAGAAAATACTGACAAGCTACTATAATTTTGTCATTTGCTCAGAGAAGCTAGAGAGTCTGTGCAGCATGGCACTCTCACCAACGTATTGTCGAAAGTGCTGTAAAAGGTACAAAATACACGGCGAGTTTGTGTAGACAGAAAAACATCCAAACCAAAAGATAACGAGGGGGATACTGGGAGTCAGGGGGGGAGGAAAATCAGAAATTAAGATAGACAAAATGGAAGCATATTAAAAAAACTCAAAAGATCACAGAAAGAATTAGAATATGGTGTGGTCAGTATTAATATATTAATCATGGGAAATAAACACAATATTTAGAGTTTCCTTTCTATATTTTTGCTTACAAAACACTACGGGTGTGGCTAATATGGAAAATAGCACTCAAAATGAAACTATCTAACTACTTAGATCTTAATACTGCGAATTGAAGGGCACAGACAAACATGGACTGAGATATTAAACAAAATGCTTTTGTGTTTTATTATCTAAATGCAGCATGTGATGGTGATACCTGAATTAAAATCCCAGCATCTTCTGTTACTCACATGGATTCACCACCTATTGCATTTTTTTTCAAATATGTTTTAAACATATGGTAGTATATCAAAAAAACATTGTATCACCCTCTATTTGGACCATCTATGAGATGCACACCCAACACCTGAAGTTAACACTGCACATTGAGAATCCTAGTTGTTTTTCTTGATTCCACTGTTCTTATGACAGTGAACAAGACTCAAACAGTTTATTTTCCCTCATTAATCAGGATAAGGAGTAATACTTTTCTTTGCTCATTGAGATCACAAATTTGTGAAATGGATTGAGCACCCTTTTATCTGCTGAATTTCCATTTGCTGACATAGCCATGTGACTCGACAGAGAAAACACAGCCTTACCTATGAAATACGCTAGCAGGATGGCAAGCAGGACTGCAGCAGCAATTGCAGATAAAGCAGCACATTTCCAGCTGCAATACTTGGAGGGTTTTTTCAGCTTGAACGCATTCCTGGAGAATGTATTTCTAGGTAACAGTCTGGGAGGTGGAGTATAAACTGTTCCTGAGGTCAACGGGTAACCAGGGGAAGAACTACTGAACAGCGGAGTAGTTCCAGAAGATGTCTTAAACAAGAAATGCCTGAAAAACATAAAATGGAACATAGTTGAAAATGGCAAGTCCCGTCGTTAAGAAAGAATATCTTCTATTCCTATTCCATTCCAGCTGCCACAATGTGTTGAATTCAACTAAAAAGAAAAAAGATTTTGTATGAGGAAATAAGGAGATGAAAATTCTCATAGACTTTCTGCTACCAGAGCTTAACGACTGTCACTAAAACATGGTGTCAGGATATGTTTAATTCTTTCTGGAATGAGATGCCCAGATATTTGCTAAAACACCAGCATGACCGATCAAGCATCTTTGAGTACCAGTCGAAATTCCACCTGTAAGAAGCGCGAGCAGTTGAGTAACAAAGCTCATGTTCAGAAGTGACATCACTATCAATTCCTTTTGGCCTGTGCTTGATCAGGACAAAGTAACTAACTACTACAAAAACAAGTACACTTGTAATGTTTATTAGTATAACGCTTAGCTTTACGAGACAACATCCTTTCTGAATTCACTGGTTCCCATAATTTCCCTGTGGAATCCATTACCCAACAAGACAAAAGAAATCATGAGTCTAATTAAAACTCTTGGCAAATGCTGCCAGTAAAAACCATTAAGAATATATTAAGCAAAACCCATAGTCCTGTAAGAAAAGATCTTGCCAGAATTAGAATTAAGCTTTTTTTTTTTTTTTTTTTGTAATGGGCCACTGGTTTGGTTTGAACAACTGAGACCAAAAGCACATGACTCAGCAGAGAAAAAAAGAGGATTTTGACTGCCCATACATTCAAGAAGAAATTCAGGGACAAAATATACTACCTAGCAAAATCTTAGAAAATGCTGCCAATACTCTCCAGAGAGAGGAAATGAAGAAAATAAACCAGAAGACTGGCTTCTCTACATTAACTTCTCACAGTCAGGAAGAACTGACTACAGGCATGCTCCCAGTAAATGATAAAAAAAAAGAAGCATAGAATAAAGGCAGTGGTCTTCAGGTAGGTCACCTGTTTTGAGACAAAAGAGCTCTGAAGGTCCATTCCACACCCTGTCCCTTCACAGCTCTGAAAAACAAGCACTTCTTGGAATCAATGAGAATGAAGACACTCGGTTATCTCAAAAATGAAAACCATAGCCTAAAATAACCGAAGCCTTACTTCAAATGTAGAAACGTTATTCAGATCAGAATCCAGCATGTCACTCTCAAACCACCTGTTAGAACTTGAAAATCCGTTTCAGTCACTGTTTCTTACAACAATGATTGGGAAGTCTGGAACTGAAATGTGTTTCCTAAGTACGTTTTCCAAGCCATCATCATGCCTGCGCGTACTTCCAAGCACAGAGTTTACTGTACACCTATCATAGAGAATAACTAAAGTGATTTTCATATGTATTAAAGCATTTGTTTTGACATGAAACCCAGAGCTTAATAGACTGCATACTGCTAGAATACAGTCAAAAGAAGGCTGGCCAGGTTTCCCAGTTTCATGATTAAACATTCACATTTGAAGGTAGTCTCTGAAAACATGGTCTTTTTCTAATGCAGTAATTAATAAAATCTATTAATGAAGATGAAAAAATAATTTGTTTGACATTGCTTTTATTTTTGGTTTGTTGTTTGTTTTTTTATAAACCCCAAATGACCTTGTACAACCCTTAAAACAGTGATCAAAATCCAGTTTGTTTCAGAAAATATTTCAGTCATCTAAGATGTTAGTAGCATTCACTGTCACACTTTTTCTTTGTGCTTTGAAAACAGAACAAACAGATAAAACTTCAGACACACAAGTGCACAATCAGAAGAACCTTTCAAAGCCTATCTCAAGCTGACTAATTCTATGGTTTTGTTGTTTCAGTTCTCTGTTTCTAGTTGTTTGGTTTTTTTAATACAGTATGTGCAAAGCAAATAAAGAAGTAGAATAAGAAGGAAATATTCTACGCAGTTACTTAATAGAAACATTCTGTCACTTTTTTCAGATAAAGTTGCTCTTTTTTCCTTATTAGTGAGGTTCATGAGACATTAAAATTGCTTCTTTTCTGCACATTGTATGTGCTCTATGAGAAAATACAGTAAAGGCAAATGCTAAAAGGGTTTTCCCCTCAAAATTCCCTAGCCTTTTAAATTAAAAAACACACCTTCCAGTTACAAGAAAGCAAGAAATAATGAAAGTTTGATTTCACGAACACTTAATTTTAAATGTTTCTTTACTTTGCAAGGCTTCAATTAAAATAACTGTTGGGAAATGATGTTAGGCTGGTTGTGTTACACTACATCTATTGACACGTCTATTCCTTTTGTCTGGTTAAAACCTCATTAACACTTGTTAGCAGAAGCAGTTTTAATCCTTTCTGCTTGCTCTCAGGTGTGGGGAACACAATGTCACTTCCATGACAGGAATTGTGGATTGAAGTGACATGGAGCATGAGGGAGAAAGGACGGACGGAAGGAAGCTGAGACAAAGGCAGGTAGGAAGGTTCATCTCTCTCACTCAGGCTGACTCTGCATCTGCCTCACCCCAGGATCTCCTTCTCTTTCTGCATCCTAATAGCATAGATGGCTCCATTCCTTTCAGGTTTGCACCTAAGAGTCTACAACAAACAGTTCTTACAGTGCTTCCTTTTTTTCTGCCCAAAAGCAGATCTCTCAGACTCAAATAGAAAACTGCAGTCCTTGTCACTGTCTATCTGAAATGTCATGGCTTTTAAATCCAGGAATTTTATGTCCTCTTTAGCACAGAAGGCAGCTACAGCACCAAAAGAGATTTTAATATAAAGCATTGTTAAAGTAAACTTGGATATATAATGAAATTCTGCTCCCATTAAAATTGAATTAATAACTATCTAGATATATTTTAATAGAACATGTCAATCATACACTGTTTCATGTGAGAAGAAAAAAAAAAGCAGAAGAAAAAATAGTTCTACTGTGATCCTCTTTGAGATACATAAAGTATATAAAGAAAAAACAAAATACTTATCCTTGCAAACATGATCTCTATTATATTGTTAAAACTGATCAGAACTTGATAGAAGAAGGCTGACTGAAATGGATACATGGGAAAGGCGTCACTCTCAAAGCAAAGAAGGAAAAACATCATTGGATAAAGTCTGACCTTTGTCACACCTGCATGTCCTACCCGTGTATTTTGAAAGTTGAAAGTTCTAAAAAGACATTTAACTAAAGATAAATTAAATATACACAAAGCCATTTAAAAAATATCTGTCACTGCAATTAGAAGTTGGAGGCCAGATTAGCAGAAATTCCTAAGTTAAAGCACACCAGAAAGAATGAGAACATAATGGACAGAATACTTGGACCCCCAGAGTTTTAAGTCCAGATTCAGGTACTAATGGAAATAAATTGACTTGTCTCAAGTCTCTCCCTAAACCAAATGATCTATAGCTATATTTTCATGTGGGATTTGACATGCTCTGGTAGAACCAATTGTCTGTGGGCCCAAGCTGCATGGAGAGAACATGAGCATTTATCAACATTAATTACAGTCTCACAGCAGTAAGACTGGGAGGTATTGTACAATGACTGCTTATGAAAAGAAATTATCTTATTTGTACCCATCCACTTCATTTAAAACACATTCCATATTAGAATTAAAACCCTATATATTCTGTCTCACCTGTTCACCTATCAAACACTATTAAGAGAAACATTTTCTACTCCACAATTGGAATTAATAATTTGATTTAGATTTGGACTGAAAAAAAGGGAGTTCATTTGGTAAGTCTCAGCCCAGTCTCCCTAATTTCTGTGCATCATGAAGCCATCCCTATACTGGAAAACTACAAAATATGATTGCCAGTATACAAGGACTTGGTAATTTAAGCATCGAAGTGAGCTATGGAAGGAGCTCATGTGCTGCTCACAGAAAATAAGACAACCCTGGAGCTCGCTCAGTGCTCTACTCGCTGCTCTGCAGCTTTCTGGGCTGTAAAATGCACCCTCCTTGGTTTTAGGAAGGGTCTGCTGCTGATGCGCTGGGATCACAGATTGGGCGGGGTGGGGGGAAACCTCATCACTGACACCAGGAGAAAGGTGACATCTATGAAAGCTGAGCTTGCAAGGGGACATTTGGCCACAGTTCTGTGGACTAATGGTAAATGGAAAAAGCTATATTTTGCTTTCTTCATTAATTTGGAGCTCTCTATAGCATTTATTTTCCCACAGGTCAAAAGTACCTCTGGTGTTCAGGGAATAGCGGTTTGACAGAGACTGTATTAACTTCCATATCTTTGTGAGAACAATCTGGGTTTTTTTCCCTCCTTTCTGGCCAGATTGTCATGGCAGCACACTGCAAGAATCAGTCGAGAGAAAAAAAAATTGGTTTTTGCGATGAAAAACTGTAATAGAAAGGCAGAATAAGACACATTCCAACATAAATTGCTTCTTTCCCTCCTCATACTACTAAGCTGCTTCTGTAAGAAAAAAGAAATAGAGGACTGTAATGCTTAAATTGTCTTTTTCTCATAGTTTTTTTCTGTAGATTTTTATAGCAATTAGCAAATATAAAAGATACATACCAAGAGAATAGTAACAGTTAAATTTAGTGATTCTAGGACTTAAAAATTATCTTCAAGCTGTGGTAAAATCATAGCTGTCTATAATTTTATTGGACATTTATTCTTAGCAGAAAAAACCCAATGAAATATAAAACGTAGCATGCTGGCTTTCATTGGCTGGAAAAAAAAATAAATCTTCTGTAGTCTTCTAAGCCCTCCAAAAAAGTAGCCATGAGTCATTTCATGCCAGTGGAAGCCTCAAAGTGACTGCTAAATTCAGACAGTGAAGTTTTATGGCAGTTTTCTAACTTTCATACAAAAAGAAACCAAGATTGAAGAAAGCTACACACCGCTCTTATGCCTTTTATGCTAAAATGAACGGTGAGTGTTCGACCTGTATGAGGGTGTGTCTGTCATTCCCCAAATGAGATTTAATTGCGTGGTCTTGCTCCCAGGCTCTTGCAGAGAAACCCAGGATTATCAGTTGGGTTTACAGAGCTGAGGGCTCTCTCAGGTAGTAAAATTGTACAGAAGTTTCTACCATTTTTAGTGTCCGCAACTCAGGGACATGAGTATTTCCCAAATACACTAAAGGTAGCAACAGAGGTTTGAAAGGTTATCTGTATCTGTTTAAACTGTATAATTACAAGAGGTTGTCTTAATTGTGTCAAATCTACAGGCTAAACTCAGCAAGAGATTTTTCAGTGGAAAGCTCTTTAAAATGCACACTCAAAAATGAACTGGCCATTTTGCACGAGCATGCCTGTGGGCACCCTCCCACCCAAATGCCTGCTGCAAACAGGGGACAGCCCTCACCCACTATTCCAGTGCTTTTTTTCAGCCTGCTCCAGATAATAAATTCGTAATTAACTGTGCATGGTGCAGGAACTAAGGACACTATGAGGCACGGAAACCATAATTCAGAACGAACACATCAATACCAAAGGGACACTTGTATGCACTGTAAGGTAACTCTGAGCCTCGCAGCAGCCACCCAGCTCCAGCGCAGCTCTAATACCAGCTTCCCAGCTCTTGAAAGGTTCATGATTCCTTAAAGGCTGGGTTCTTCACATCCCCAGGCAAAGTGTTGCAAAGAACGCAGAGCGTTAAGCAGGGTTGAGTGTCAGGGATGTTGCCGTAAGTACCAGACTAACTTGTCACTGCCATCTCCACACTCTTAACAAAGACACAGTTGGACACAAAAAGCACAGTAATTGAAAGCTGCCTGACAGGAAGGTAGGATGTTGTACAAAAAGGCAGGTGCCGGCCGTTGGGCATCCTGATCTGTCGTATTATTAAACAAAAACAAATAGGTAATGTTCACAAAGCCGCAATTGAAAACAGAGTAGGTAAAGAAAAAAGGTAAAACATCGGTATTGTAGAATAAAGAGCTTCAGCGTTAGCTCTGTATCGGGTATCTTTTTGCAGGCCAACCTGCTTTTCATCTGCAAGTTGTTAAGGAGACACTGTTGGATACACTTTTCTAACCTTCTCTCTCTCTAATCCCCTGGAGCGCTCTCCTGGGGCTCTGGCTGCTGTGTTCCAGGCCTAGTTTTTGTACATCCCAATGGCACAGCCCTGGCTCAGGCCGCTCAGAAAGGCATTGAGTTGTGACAAAGAGCTGCGAGAGAGTCTGTAGAAAGAACAGGTGAAACATATGGAGAGAGGAAGGACTGCTGAGATGGGGATTCTTAGCACCTCAAGAGCCTGAGAGGGAGAACACCAACATGGAAAGGCATAAAATCTGAAAGATGAAAACCCGGGAAGGTTAGCAAGGATGCCTTGGGTCGAATGGTTGGTGTTGATGGAGCTGGTGTCACACGGCAGCTCAGCGACCCTGGGGAGCTACAAGGGTGACCTCTTGTCTTCCTGACTGGTGCCTGTGTGGCCAGAAAAGATTCTGGGTGCCGTGCCATAGTGGTGAACGCACCGACTCGGCCCATCATCTTAAATCCTACTTAGCTTTTGTGTGAGTTAGCCAGTAAATAATCGCTTCGTTCTTCACGTTTCTGCCTGGCTTTCTTTCATTATTGTTTATACTTGAGGAATGCAGCAAGGAAACTGCCGACTAACAGCTAGTAAAGAGTAACAGGAATAGTCACAGACATAAACACAAAAAATCAGCTACTTTGCATGCATATTTGCATTCAATGGGAGCAGGATCAATAATGCAGATATAGGAAGATTTAGGCAGCTCTGAATCAGCTCAAAATATAGGACCTTTTCGTTCTCAAGTGTAAAAACTTGTGTCTTTTCTGCTGCAAAGTTCTTAGTATGTTGCATATTGCAGTCAAAGTGATGAAATCCAATAATGCCTACATTTGTTATTCCAGTAATGATGATAACGGAAAAGGTATTTTGCATTTCAATAGGTCTGCTCATTTTTAGCTTTCTACATCAATTAATGAACATCATTTCAAAACACGTCTACTTTAAAAAGCATACATATAAGCTCTTCACTCTCTCCTAATTCAACCACTCAGTAAAAAAAAAAGACAAAAGTACTAATAGTGCTGTTTCCTATAAATAATAGAAAAGAATAATAAACTCAAATCTCCAAAGTAATTTTGTTATCAGTCTACATGTAAACTTAAAAAATGAAACAGTAAACAACATTGAGACTATTTTTATTTTAAATAAAAAGTAACACCCTAAACATACCTGTCTCTTCATGTCATGCTGCCTGTTCACTCTGCATAACCCAAAACTTAAAAATGCAAGCCAACAAGATCATGAAAACATGTAATTATCTGCAATCTGCAAAAGCCTCTTTAAGCTTATGTGTACGTGAGTGGGAGTACATCTAGACTGATTTTGTGAACTATCATTACATATCCTGCTTTCGTAGTGTTTTTCTTCACCCTTTTTTCTCTCCTATCAGAGTCTACATTTGTTATGAAAACAATACTACAGTAGCCTGCTAAAACTGACTGTCCTACAATGTTTTTGGAACTCCTCCAAGTACACGGCCCAAATGCGCACAAAGTCCTTGGGGATGCTTTTGACTGTGCTTTATTCAACTCTTGAAAATACTTGGTATTTTTAGATAGGTCCAGGTCCAGAATCTATCCATGCAGATCCTATTCATTTGGAAAGTCCACACAACTTTCCTGCAACCTTAACTGGCAGGAACAAGAGATGGAAGGAGTCAGTTCTTGCCCCAGCCCTCCAATTCAAAGGGCAAAACTGTTGTAGCATATGTACTTGTAGCCATATAGTTCAAGTAAGTGGTAAGAGAAAGCCACGTAAGACAAAGCAAAAGTAGAGTTGGGAGTTATTTCACTGTTCCAAGTACTTGTTTGTCATGTGACGATATCCTAGGAATTTGCATTAACAGAAGGAAAAGAAATTTCATTTCACTATCCTGTTCCAGAACATTCTGCATCATGTACAAAGACTTCAGTGATGTCTCGATATTTTGATAACAGGCAGACAATTGTGGAGAGCGGCTGTAACTTGGAACTTCTACACATTCAGAACCTTCCAGTTTACAGGTTCAGTTCAGAAGTTCTGCAGCTGATCTTGACACCCTAACAGGGTACAGCATTGAAGGCAGAATTAGTAATGGTTCAGATCTATAACTTCTTCCTTTAAAAAACAAACAAGTCAGCCAACAAATCCCAACAAAACCCTGCTCATATATTCTGTTCTTGGCTTTTTTGCCGCAACCGCCGTAGCCTGTGCGTACCCGCTGTGCCCTGCGTTCATTCCTTCACTGCCCGCAAGGCTGCAGTTATGAAAACGCTGAGCGCATGAGATGTTTCCCTACTGTGGTGCCCCATGATTCTGGAGTTCATACACTGCGTTGGTGTTGATTGGGATATAGCTCACGGTGCTGCTCCATCCATTCATCTCCCATGTCTGCTCTAGCTCTCTCTCCTCAGGCTCACCCAGAGTGACTGTGATGGAATTGGGCTAGCAAAGAAATACGGCTTGAACACCCTGAGCAGGCAAACAGAAGAGCAACACAGGAGTTCTTTTCAGGCTGCTCAATCTTTAAACTGAACTTTACTTAAATGACTCCAGATTTGGACTGCTGCTCTCATATGACAGCCCACAAGACCTAGAGGAACTGATTTTCTAATCACCAGAAGAGTGACCACTGTCCTTTGTCCTCAAGTATAAGAGAAACATTACTATGTCACAATCTTCCTTGAAGTCCAGCAAAAGATTCTTGCGAGCAAGCTCAAAGAAATTATAGATATACATGCAAAATTATCTTCACAATTAAAAGATCTGGAGTGAAATTGTAAGATTAAGGAGTAAGACTAATTTCTATTTAATTTTGTCTTTTTTTTCCCCCCCTCTTGGATTAAACATTACTAGTTATAATGGTATCAACTAAATTAATATCAATCTAAAGTAAGAGAATAGGTTATTAGTACATTAGACAATCTCAATCAAACATCCATCCATGAAAGCTCTTCTGTCAGCCTCACGTATGACTCATTCCGTTTTTGACCGGTGCCTGCAAATGGCCCCGTGTGAGGTTCCTGTACCAGAGAGGACTCTGACAGTGCACAGAGTGATGCAAACCCTCCCTGCAAAGCCTGTGCCCTCAAAGCATTTCAGGCTTTAAAGCAGAGCACTGCCTCTCTAGCTGTCTAGAAGTAATGAGACCCACACCGAGCTGTTCAAAGGTAGTATTTTCATCATTCATCCTCTTCGAAAGCAATGATTAAGGAAGCAATAAAGGAACACCTCTTAACTGGCAAATGTAGAAACCAGCACTTTGGAAAGGCAGAGGAGGAGATGGTTTGAAACAGACTGCAAGAGGACAATAAAAGTTAAAGAGCATTAAACAGCAGCTCCGAGCCTAAAGGTAAAGCAGCTAAGTACTGCAGAAATGAACCATAAAAATAGCACCATAAAAATGCTACGGCAATGCATTACTGCATCCTTAGTTAAAGATATTTCAAGCCTTCCATTACGGACCCTTATTTCAAAGAAAACAGAACAATTATGCAGCCGGCCTGAGGGCCTGGTACAGCCATAAAGCAGCAGCAGATGAGGGAAGATACAGTCTGTATTTGTTTGCCTTGAACCAGAAACAAGCACACTAAAATAAAACACACAACATTGGACATGTTCAAGGTCAGGTTGGATAGGGCTCTGAGCAACCCGATCTAGTTGCAGATGTCCCTGCCCGTGACAGGGGGGTTGGACTAGATGACCTTTAAAGGTCCCTTCCAACACAAACCAGTCTGTGATTCTACAATTCCAAAAAAAGCATAATTAGCAACCCTGTATAAGCATTTTGCAATGTTGTAACTCCACTAGAAGCAGTAAGATATTGCAATACAGCTAAGGATAATTATGTAAAAAATACAGAAGTATAAAGGGAACATGCAAACTTGGGGTATTGTTACCTGAAGAGGGTACATAAAAACATGTGCCAGCAGTAAAAGCTGACTTTATATCACAAAGAAAATAAAACAAATGTAATTACCTTCCCATCAGTATTGAAACCAGAGGTGGAGAAAAAATGTATTTGGAAAATGTGCTGTCTCCAAACAGTCTGAATTCAGCCCAAACTGCCTTTTTTTCTTAGCAGGAAAAAACCCAAAACAATCAACCAACATGCAGACTCATGTTGTAGTAGTCAATGATTTCAGCACTCGGTACTGTTAGATAAAGAGATGTCTGGAATCTAAATCGTGTTTAGATGTGTCTAAATTTGTAGCGCTTAGATGTGTCTAAATTTGTAGTGCTGACATAAAACATTCTCTTCAGACAGCTCAGGTACTGCATTTTGTTTCACAATCACTAATATGACCACTTGCACATTATTTTCAGTTGAGAGCAGAAGCTACTGAAGGTAAGAGGAAGGTGAAAGCTAAAAGTTGTGAAAATCCCTTCTGATAAAGCAGGTGCTGTCAGTGCTGGCTTCGCCTCCTGAGCACTCCCACTACTGAGATTAACAAACTGACAACAAGAAAAAATAGAGTAGTGCACTGTGAACAGGCAGCATAAGAGGTATCAGTGTTTCACAATAAGCTAAAGCTATAAAGTAATGGCTGAACTAAAAAGTTACCAAAAAGGTGTGGTTTTTTTTTTTCCTATTGTGGCTGCTGGTAGGAATGCAGACGAGCCACCAGTGTTAAGATGAAAGAATTACAGGCTAATTCTAAAAGGCCCCAATGATTCTGCAGGCATCAATTTCAGCAAAACTCACTGCAAACCAAAAAAAAAAACCAACCCAAACATCATCTTCTGAGTTAATATTCTTGCGATGAAACTAGTCATCAAGTCCTGTCAGGTGTGTAATTTCAGAAAAGAAGAAAAATCGATCCTGAAGCAACTCTGGAATAGTCTTAGAACACAGCAATCCTGTCAGGATGTTTTCTAATATCTTAATGCCTGCCTATGACAAACCTATCCACGGAAAAGCTCCAATTAACTGCTGAGTATCTTGCAACCTCCAAAAATAACAGTATTCACAAGGTAACCTTTAGCCATCAACCTGAATACATATATATTCCCAGAGGTTTTATGATAAAAAAAAGAAAAAAAAGAAAAGGAGAAGAATCAAAGTCAGTAATGGAATTGATAGTCTTCACTGACAGGGAACAGACACAAAATCAGACAGTAAAAGAAAACCAACCAGGCAAATGCCCACTTCTGCTTCTCAGGGATGCCAGTATTATGACAAGGAATGCTTTTGTGAATATCCTGAGGAATTCCCTCTACATAAAGTGTTTGGCAAATTGGGACAATCTTAAGCCATCAGAAATGACATATTTCAGGTACAAGAACAATTTAATACGAAAACAGTTAGACAAGGAACCATAAGGGCTCACTCTACACTAGGATTGAAAGTATTTTATAATCCTGGGCAATGAACCATACAGCAACAACTGGCTCAGGCTGGATAGGACCAACACTTTTATCTACTTCTTCTTAGAACCGAATTTGGTATTTATTGCTGAGTAGAAGCAGATGCTCTCTCAGAAGCAGCAGTAAAGAGCTGAGCTTCATTCTTAAATTAATTAATTTTTTTGGCAAAAGTTAGCTCCAAATCTTCAATAAGTGAGAATCCATCTCCTTTCTTTTTTGGACATCTCAGGCTTCAGGTAAGTTGCATTTGCTTTTCAGGCCCGACTTCTTCATTGCACCCACGTTGTCGTTTTAGCAAAGCAGGGCAACGCAAAAGAAGCCCCTCGTGAGTGTTCCAAACCAACACAGGAGCACAGGCTGGGCACAGACTCCCTGCTCCTTTCAGTCTCATCTGCTCCCCATGGTGCTACAACCACTGATTAACGGCAGAATAACAACAGCCTGGGTGTTGCAAGCTTCAACCCAGCTATACCAATCCCTACCAGAGCTCCAAACCAGGAGGCAAATCTGTATTCAAATTCTGGAAGGGACTGGGCTGAGGCTGCACAGCAGCGTTTATACCACACCTAGCTACTCTGGGTGCAATTCAGCATAGCAGCACTAAATTCCCAGAAGGTTGCAAACCAAACGTAACATCTCAGAAGCTGTGGCAGCCAAGCAGCTGAAACCACGGTATGAACTGGTGTTACAAGCAATCCAGCTCTTCCACCTGCATGCTGAGCTTACAGCTATCTGGGCAAGCAGGAACAATCTACTATTCCGATCACTTTTTTTCAGCACCACAATGGCTCATTTTAAACTCTGGGAGATCAGCTCTGCCAGCTCTGATATTTAAAGCACAAGTTAAACATGTCTGACATTCCATATCCCAAATGACAACAAACCAAGATATTTAGAACGGTGGCATGTCAGGCATTTAATTATTTATTTCTCTGGTATGCCTTAGTGCTGCACCTTTTCATTTATATGCAACTGTTTGCCCCACGGGCATCAAGCTGTTAACACGTACAGAAGAGATTAAAATGAGTTTGCATGCTGGATGACATATAAATTAAAATTATAGTACTGTCAGTCCTGAATCTGGGAATGTTTCTCAAGGTCTCCGAAAATGCAGAATTTCAAATGAGCCTCTGTTTGTTACTTCAGGAAAGGCAGTATGTATACTTTTTCAGCAACACAGTCAATATGAATTATAAGTAAGTCGTCCCTGAGTAAAATATGCTGGTCTAACACTATGAGCTGTGTACGCAGGGCTGGTCCCAACGAATAAAAGGCTTTAAAGCAGGACATGAGAGAAGAGTAATGTTCATGTGTCTACCTTCCAATGCAAAGCAAATCAGATGCTGATGGATTTTCTGATGTCACTAACTCCGGTGCTGTGTCAGCCAAAATCCTTATTGACACAAAGTGAACTAAACCCCATCTCCTAAAGAGCCGAACGTTTCTCTCTGTGCACTTCAGAGAACCGCGCAGGGGCACCCCCCTCAAGGCGTCCGTCCACACCACCCACCTGGTCTCAAGAGGGACGTTGCTGTTGAGCACCCAGCTGTCCTGGAGCTGCACGGACTCGGGGGTGGTGGCCAGGTCGTTGGGTGCCGGAGCGGGCGCGTGGATCTGGTTCCGGCGATTGGTGAGGGAGTTCCTGTTGAGGGAGTTGGCAGAGGAATGATGATGGGACAGTGAATGGTTGTGAGGAGGAGGGAGAGGTGGCCTCAGCGTTGACTGGCTGTGATGATTTGAAGGGCCTAAAATAGAAAAGAAAAATCAATCACAAATGTGTGTTGATGACACTGTTCTCCTTGGCATTTTCAAGGGACCACTGCCTGCAAAAAAAAAGCCAAACCCCGCAAACAGGAAATGAAGCCTGTGTGCCTTTTGGACCTGTAGGCATTCAAACATGGTTAAATCAGATGAGTGATTATTAGAGATCACAGAACTGTAACAGTGTTTTGAGGTCACACAGTTGGGATGCTCATGAAGACTATATTTATATTTAAAAATACTTCTTTATAGACTCACTCTGGAAAAACGCTCCTCTGTGGAGGAGCCAGGACAGCAGTCTAGCTTGACCATTCTGTACATCCACCCAGAGTAACTATTTCCTCCCTGTTTCTATTGGTGACTTTAAGAAGATGAACCTTAGTGCACTAAAGCCAGTTTTTTAGAATCTGGTCTTTAGGCTTCTATAAAACTTTATCAGAGATCTCAGTCTGTCTTCTCTCACTGCTATTTTACCAATCAGCTTCAAATGAATCGTATTTATGCCAGCAAAAGAAGATTAAACTCCAAATATGAAAAAAGAGCAACAATGCAATGATGACATCTTTCACATCCTTTCATGTGATCAGGATTGGGTCTGTACTTTTCTGTTTAGGAAAGCCACAAACACATATCAAGATCTGAAAATTATGCTACTCTTCCAGTTTCTTTCACTGAAAAATGACAGATGATGTTTTTTAGAGATAAAGAAGGATATAAATCTTTCTCGTTCTTTTGAGTACTGACATGTTTGCACTGACTATGAAAATAAAATTTTCTAATCAATAAGGCAAGTGAATTAAAACAAAAAGCACGTGAGAAGAAAATAGAATAAGCAGGTCTCATTCTTGCAGTCACTTTTCTAAAAATAAATACAAAATGGTAAATTAAGTGCAGTTCCACAGGTTGCAAAAATTTACTTCTACTAAAAGTAGCAAAAGAGATTAAAGAAAACCAACAAAAACCACATGCTTGAGTCACATCAAGCTTTCTAGTGACTAATAATCAGAAAAAGTAGTATTAGCGAAATGATAATTATACTGATGTTTGGTTTTTTTAGAAACTGAAGCACATTCTGTACTTAATGAATCAAACAATGAAAGAAAACATCACAAGGGGAAACCATTTGCAGCTACACTGATCTGTTTTTATACAAAGAAAATGAAATACAGAAAACTGCTGAACTGATTAATTTACTGTAAGTTAATTAAGGCAAATATTTAAAAATCAAAGCAAACCCAACCGAAAAAAAATCCAAACCAAACTAAAAAAACCCCACCCCAAACACCAAACCGTTCATGGGGGGTTAATCCCAATTGCGAATCAGGCCACATAGCCAGGAACTGAACCTAGTGCATCATTCCAAGCTTTTGAATGCTAAGTTCTGATCAAAACACCTTCCATCATCAGGGTGATATTTCAGACGCTCACATTGAGCTGCCCAAGGTGAGAAGTAACCAGTCTCTTTTTCTTCGATAGGGAAAACCACACGATAGTGCAGCTCGAATACTGTCAATCCGAGGGGCAAACTGGCCCAGTGCTTCGAGCCTCAGCAGTGACCGTGTCCTGCCTGGTCCCAAGTAACACCCCTGGGAGTAGCACCCCTGCTGGCACTGCTCTGCTGACTGCCTGCCTCAGGGAAAAGTGATGAAAACACCTACTCCCGACAGCAGGTACCATGAGCGAACAGAAAGAAAATAGTGGTTTTGGAAAGAGATTTTTTACATTTTTTGAAGCTTTTCTGTGGGCCTGGGGAACCACTGGCCAACGAAGAGACAGACTTGCACAAGGCAAGTAGAAGTTGGCCTGTGGCAAGAAAATTTAAGATGTGAATTATAATAAATTCTGCATCCTTCACATGCACACATTCTTCTTCACATTCTCCTACATCCTTCCTTTTTTGAATGCCTGTTGCCTGACTGCTCACTCTATGGTAGTGTCAATTGTTTAAAACAAAAAGTCACCTTTCATAAACACATCCTAAATTCTAAGGCCATCATACGTGCTGTTCTCCTCGCTATCCTTGCCTATGTCTTAGCCTTACCTAAGTTTGAAACAGATTGTTTAGCCCAGAAAACTTTATGTTTCAAGTCCCTATTTGGATCTCCTAGAATATCAAATGTCTAACCTACACCAGGTCCTGTGCTGCTCTCCAAAAGCATGTGGAGTAAGACACAGCAGGAAGAAAATGTGTTTGGACAACAACCACACATATGGAAGCTTAAGTGGAATTATTCTCCTAGTCTGTGTTCTGGCTTTAAACAAAGCATGTTTGGTTTTCAGTAAGTGGATAAAACAGCAACGTGTGCCCTTGTGTTAAAATTACTTCAGAAGATTCGTGTGCTTTATATTTTCTCAACTTACTTTGGATGCAGCTTTTTCTTTGGGAGGATGAATGTGGAAAAGTAATACCCACATAAACAATAAAGTTTTGCTCTCAGAGACACAGTAGTGCCAGCTAAATAAAGACTCTGAATCTTGCAACCAAACATTTATAGAATCTGTTCTTAAAAGTGAGCCAACAGCACATCAATAAGAATGAACAGAATTTCTGTAAAATGAAGAAAGCCAGAACTGAATTGAAGTTACCACAAATTAATTTAACCTGCCTCAATAGTCAGTTCTCACATAGTAAAGAAAATGTACTGCACAATATAAGCTGTGCAGAAGTAACTGAACGTGTCCCACAGCTGCAAAACCTCAGAAGCCTGGTGTAAGATGAATGTAGCATTTAATAGAGAATAATAAAACAAATACCAATATCAACATTATATAGATATTATATTGCTTATATTAAAACATCAAAAAGTATATGTATCTAAAAAGTACTAACTAGGGAGCGTGCACATCCCCCTGTGTGTATATATGAGATAGCAGCTTCATATGCTGCTGCTTCATAAACCTGTTTAAATGAATCAAAAGCAGAAGCTGAACACTATTGAACTTGCCAGGGATGTAAAATTGGATTCACATCTGAACATTTGAGCACCTCTTTATGAGCATCTTTGCCTAAATTAAAACTTCAACAGCAGTACCTGCAAATCTGCTGAGCTCTGAAGTTCAGAGAAATAAATCACCTGTCCCGCAATAAAAGATCAGCAGCCTACATATGGCACGAGGTATCTTACAACATGACATGCTCTGCAGCCTCTTGCAAATTGCTTTATTATTTGAAAGCTTAAATACAGTAAGTCTCTTGATAGAGTACATCTGGCTTTTTACGTCAGGAAAGAGATTTTATTTTTGATACACCAGTTGCTAAGATTGGTCTGGGGAAAAATACTGAGGAAATTACACCTTTTGTCAATTATTACATGAATTAGGGTTTTCACCAGAATACACCGTACAATCTCAAATATTTTGGATTTAGAGAGAAGTCACCTAAAACTACAGTAAAAATCAGAGAGCTGCACATCTGAAATACTGGTACTCTCAAGATTTTGCCTTTTTTAAAATGTTTTTAATTTCTGATTTAAATTCACACATAGACAAACATACGTAACTCTAATGAATTTTGTTACACACTGATTGTGCTGAGCACTTCTGAAAAATCAGGGCCTGATGACCATATAATCAACACGGATTCTTCAAGACATCCTACTGTGGTCAAGAGTATCAGCAACGCTCATTCCAAATTAGAAGCTGAGTGAGGATAAATTGTGTTCTAATTAAGTAATTTGAGAACACGAAGTCTGATCTAACTATCACTGATCAGTGATCATAAGCTACTCATTTGACTTATTTGGGTTTAATCAGAACCAAAATGCTAATAAATAAATAAATAAATAAATAGTTTTGCTCTGTTCATTCTTTTATCAAGTGAAACAATTAAACAAATCAGGCTAGTATAGAGGAAAAATTCAGCTAAACCAAGATGCAAAATAGCACTTGCGTCCCTAAAAAGAAATCGAAACAAAACCAAAACATGACCAAAAAGCCAACCCTGAGAACAACTCTGTCACTCCGATCTTTTCCAGGGTGAAAGCAGGGGTGCTGCGGGAAGTGCTGGATGACAGGCAGCCACGGCAGGTCCTTCGGGAACCTGTGCTGCTGCATCCTATCAGGCTTATTCTGGCATAAGCCTGGCAGCCTCGGGGGTCAGGAAATGCCATGGGATGCCTCAGCGTCACAGGTGCAACAGCAATGGCTGTGTTCTCCTGACTGTACCTTTCCAAATACCACTTCTCGGCTACTTTTGTGGTTCAAGTGTTGCCTAGAATACAAAGTGAAACTTCTGATCCGCTTTAACACAGCCAAATTATTTTTCAAAGTCCTTCTAAGGCTTTGGTACATTCAAGACATGCAGTAAATCCAAACAACAGAACGATCTGATGAGAACAAGTTTATCTATCTCCCACCTCAAAGACTGAATTCAAAGCAGAACCAGCAGCAGCCCTAATCAAAGCGCAACAATCGCTTCCCTGGATCCTGCTTCTTTGTCAATACTACCTCAAAAAAGTAATGTAGATTGTATCTTAGTTGTGCTGAATTATCCTCCATGCCATGATTAAATGCTAAAGAGACATATAAACACCTTCTCATCAATTCTTTTCACAGAGCTACAAGAAAAAAAAAACAAAAACGCATATTATTTTTCTGAAATGAACAATGATGCAGCTATTTCCTTATACTTCTAAACAATAGAAATACAGAACACAAAAAGATAACGAAGCTGATGCACGGAAAGAAAAAAAATGAATTAAGTAAACCCATAGAAAACCTGTGTTAGCCAGCACTAGAAACCCAGTCTTCAGTATTCCTGGTTTTTTATTCATATAACTCTACTGCACTGTTTTCTCAACGAAACCACATCATCTGCTCTCACAATCAGGAACAGGTTTTTCACAGAACCACAGGGCCACCTTCCAAGCTAAATCCATCTTCAAAAGCAGATCACATTACTCGGAGTCAGGAAGAAAAGAAAGCATTGAAACACCCGGGAATATAATGCAGTCTCATGAGAAGCTGTCACCTCCCACGGTCAGCTCTCATCCTGGGAGTTCGGCCTTCATTTGAGTTTGGCAGGGTGGGACCAAGGTTCCTTTCCATCAATATAGACTCTGTTTTGTGCTGTGTCTGCTTCTGTTCTTCTGTTCATTTGCTTTAAGGCCATAGTTCAATGGAATCTAAATGTTCTGAAAATGTCCTCAACATATGCTGTAAAGAAGCAAGTTATCTCACTTACAACCATGGATATCATTAAGTCTCACTGTAAACCCAAAACATTTGCCAGGTGTTCCTTCTTTTGTTCACACGTTTTTACAGTGTTTGAGGCACGAACAGGTTGAATGACTGGCTGTCATCCCAGACTGTACCTTTCAAACTGAAAATTCAGTAAACATGCGGTATAAAAGCGTAAGTCACTTATCAGTCCCTGCCAGTGCACTGCAGCCATCTCAGCACAACAGTAGAGTAGAAAATTAAATGTTGCTGTGGCAAAAAAGAAACAGCAACAAAACAAAAAAACCTTCACTGCTTACCCACAATATCCAGATAATCACAGGAAAGGGGAAAGGTGGTTTACTGGATACAGTCTAAGACTTTGTCATAGTTTCTATATCCTACTCTGACCGAGCCAACCCTTGAGCGATTGTGGAGGAATCACTTGTTATCTGTAAGCGTCCTTATCCAGATCCTTCGAAGGAGCGCGGAAGGTAAATTACCTTACCACTTAGAAGGCAATCAGATACTACTGCAGTAGAGCCAGTCGGATGCTCTGTGTCGGCGGCTCCCAGCCTACGGGGCAGGAGTTCATCGCACGGGAGGCACAACCAACAGCAACCGAATTAACTCTGCCAGCCCTGAGCTGCTGTTGTGTACACACAGTGTGACTGCTGCTCCGTCACACTCCTGGAACCAGAGGTACTGCGACACTCTGTGCAGACGTTCAAGCAGGCTGATTCTGTCTAGATGCTCTTGGAGTGGGAATATTAACTTGTTCTCAGCATTGCTGGAGCCAAAGAAACAGCAGATTTGGTCTTTGTGCTGGATGGGTTAGTTGGTTGTGAAAACATGGCGTGTATACTCATACAAGAGAAGGCAAAGAAGCAGGGCCCTGCATCAGGAATCTAACCCGAGGGAATTACAGTCATAGAACCAATTTTCACAAGTGTGGATCACCTACAAAAAGGTTAAAACCCACTGCCCTACAAACTAGTATTATCTGAGGTATCACGTACTAACTACATTTACTGAAATACATCACCTAAATATGCATTATCACACGGCATGAGGTGCACTGGCTGCATAATGCAATGGCCAGTCAATGGCTTAGGACTTTAACAACAATGCTTTATGTGGACTTCGTGTCCTGTGATGCTTTTATACATGTATATATACATGTGTGTATATAAAGACAAGCACACTATTTTCATTTTTACATACAAAAATGAGTCACAAAGAGGTTAAAGGGAAGATTCTCCTTTACAACTGAAAAACAATTCATGCATTTCACATCTCTTCCAAACAACCTTTTCATTTGGTTTTCCAATAATGAAATAGATAGAAAACATATTTCAGAGAGACTAAGGGTGCATTTATTTATCTTCTTCCGCTTAGATATAGGACTTTTGTCTGAAGAAGGCACTGAAGGAACAACTAAAAAGAAAAGCATACATATATATTTCTAAGTGAAGTTCGTCATTACTTTACACAAATCCTCTCCAAAGATTACACAGTTTGATACACTGTGAATCACACCAAAGAGAACGTGAATACATGCATTTCTCTGAACAACATACAGAAATTCTGAAGATAAATATTCAGGCCAGCAGTGTAAACTCAGTGACATTTTCCTGATCAGAGTACAGCTTGAAAATTGCTGTTTCCCTGGATGGTCCAAGGGAGAATCAAAAAATTTTCATAGTGCCACAGGAGTAATTGCACTGTAATTTCCAATGCATTGTGAGTCTAGAGTCAGGTGCAATAGAAAGTCATCCGCAAAGCTATTGCAGAAGTACTTTGGATTTTCATAACCCAGTCATCTAGCAAAAAAAGTTGTTTTCTGAGGGGGCAAAAGATATGCTAGTCCTAGCACATAATCTTTGTTGTTGTGAAAACTAACCTCATAAAAAATATATACAAGAAAGTCTCTCAAAAGAAATTACCAAAAGTAACTGATCTAATATGAGACAGATCTCAGCAGTGCCTAGGTGTGCTTTGCAACAAATCAGACTTCCAGGTACTGCCGATCAATTAGAAGGGAAAGGTCTGTCAGCAGAGTAACAATTTGGAACCCTTCTGTTGTTCTAAGAGTCTATAACGTCAAGTTTTACCATTGAGAAGGGTGGCAGTTGAACTATTAATGAAACTAAATATACTGCACAAGGCTTTCAGCATCAAGTCATTTCTCTGTTTCTCAGGCAGCATTATCATCACTTGCCAGCAGCACTAACTTTTGGCAACTGCTGATTTTGTTTCTTATTCCACATTATACTACTGCCTTGGGGTGATCCTGCATACTGCATACTGCACAGCAATCTAGATTTTTTTCAGTTCAACAGCAGTATGAACAAAAATGCACTAGTTTCTTGTTCAAAAGAATTTCTCTCCTATGTTCTTCCGTGGGTTTTAAGGGTTAGAGCATTTTTTTTTCAGAATTATTTACAACATTAACCCTCCAAAGAAAGCAAGGAAATAATATTTAAATAGTTTTTCCTTTACCTGAACCACCTGATAATCAAATGCTGGAAATGAACA
Source organism: Baryphthengus martii (assembly GCA_013396935.1). Lineage (NCBI taxonomy): Eukaryota > Metazoa > Chordata > Aves > Coraciiformes > Momotidae > Baryphthengus > Baryphthengus martii. The sequence goes on from VWZK01022260.1 coordinate 333,107, forward strand.
TTGATACATAAGAATGATTAACATGAAGATTTACTAGCACGTACCAGTAAATACAAGGTTCCTGGAGGAGCTTCCTGGGACAATTCAATTTCACAGCTTCTGGGGAGCCAGTTATTTACAACCTGAACCATTTGTTTCCTAACATGTAGAACAGGTTAAAATAATGTGTGTAGACTGTATGAAAAAATAAGAGGAATGTTGCATAATGCTGTAGTAAAGTGAATACAATGCAATGTATATGTTGCTTTGAATCAGACATTTCAATAGGCTCTTTCCCATTCTAAAAGCAGGCAAGATACAAACAAAAACAAGAAAGAAACAAGAATTTGTTGGCTTCCAGGGTTCCACCAGCTGCAATGCTCCATGACTGGCATTTCATCCACAGGCAGTGGAATTTGGTTTGAATTCTTTATCGGTTGGTATGGGACAAAGAGAGAGAGTCACAAACTATTCAAACAGAAAGTCCTGTCGAAGATGTCTGATTACTTTTCAATGTACCAGAGAGGCTATTCAGAAGATGAAACCAGGGGTAAATGAATAAAGATGCAGGTATCCTAAGGCAGTGTACGAAAGCCCACACACATTTTATCACTCCGCAGCAAATGACCCAACATTAAGTTTTTAATTATACTTTTTAGTGTGTGAAGGGTGCTGCAGCTGGGCTAGAACTTCCCAAAATGTGGTGTTTGATGTGACCAGCTTTCAGGGGCTGATCCCAGTCCCCATCACCTACAGCCTCAGTGCTGTTCAGGTGCCTGGCCAACTACCATCCTGACCCTCAATGTGGCAGAGCTGAGGGACAGCCAAGCTACAGCAGAAGGCAGCAGGCATTGCCCAGGGAGCCAAGGACTCGAGTGCAGGGCAGGGCAGAGCCATCAGCCCAGCCCCTTCGAGGCCAGCCCAGCGTGGGGAACACGAGCCCTGGGCTGGGAACACCTCCCTGGACTGCTCCTGTCAGTGCCCGTAGGGCAAGGTGTGCCGTGTCAGACAGCTCCATCCAGCAGAGAAACGGCTTTCAGACAGCAGCTGACTTGCAGTCAGCTTAGAGACCCAGAAAATTAACTGCCTTAACAGCAACGCGATGAGGCACCCACTGAGTTTATGCTGTCCAGCAATCTTCTCAATAGTACCATACCAAATACTTAACAACTGCTGCACTTACCGTGAACTAATTTACTGCAAGCTACAAAAACCTGTCTAGCAAAGAAGAAATGAAGTAGCCCACTGAAAACTTTGACTATCTGAAGAAGGCCAAGTGTTGCCTTACCTAAACAGCATTACCAACATCTTGCAGAAACTTAGTCCTTATCAGTGCAACTCTCTATTATGTGAGCTTGAAGAGGCTCTCAGAACAAGGCTATAGGTCGGGGTGGTTTTTTTTAACAAATTACACCTGTCTAATCACTTACAATCAGTGAAAAAGAAAACACCATCACTACTCATCCCCTGGGACGGTGCTGCTTGCTTTTTTGACATCCTCTGCCCAGTTTACCCAGCCTACTTCTGATACCATAATTAAAATGCAACTATAAGCTTTTGGCTGCCACTTTAATTATGCACTGTTCTTACTTCTCCAGCATGGAGAAGGCAATCGAATTTACAACCTGAAGAGACTGTGTAATCACACTGGCAGACACCAAACACTGAAGTGCTCCCACATTACTGGAACAAACAGAACGCAGGGAACTGTAAAGTCTTTCGGTGGTGCTTCTTGTTCCCAGTGTCAAGGGGAGAGTAAATTGCACAGTTCTACCCATTATCTATATGACATACATTTTTGAAAACACAGCTTCACCCCAGGTACTCAGATCAACATCATCTTTACCTGTCCTTATCTGTGTGAAGGCTATGATTTTATTTTTCTGAGACCACCAGCATTGCAAAGACACTCAATTAAAGAGCCACTGAAATATTAATTGACCAATGAGCGAACAGATTCCATTTTCTCTTTAAGGTATAAAAGTAGCTATGATAATTGAATTACAGAGTGTTTCTTCCTTCAGAGTGTCTGAGACCATCACAGCAATAAGAGGAGTTTAGAACTGTGAAAGGAGAGCAAACAGCTCTCAGGTGCAATGCTGTATTCGCAACAATGACAGCAGCAATACTAAAGAATGTAAAAACAGGAAAAGAGGATGACCCCAATGTTTTGTGCAAGTAAAGTCAAAGGACACTAGAGAGTAGTTAAATACCAAGCCTGCAGTTTGGCTAAAGCCTCTGGATAAACATCTGCCACCTCTCAAAAATTGCTAACAGCTTTTTCTAATGATGAGAAGTAAGCAAAACCTGTGTGAAATACTTGCTTAAAAATGTGTGTTGATTGCTGGAATCCCTTGGACAAAAAAGGTTCACAGCAGTTAAAGCCATAATGCGACAGATGAATTTCAGAAAACCTACAGACCAAGGGGCAAAACTTTATGACACCGAAGTTCTCTTGTGAAATCATGACAGAGAAGAAAAGGAGATAAGGACGGTTCTGAAGTCAGTTAAAGAATTCTGCTTCTCTGAGACATGGGGGCAAGGAAAGCGTCAGCTGAAACAAAGGAAAAAAGACAGTGAATAAATGTCCTATGAGCTCCTAAAGTAGAGTGAAAGTAGTCTCCTACATAAAAAGGAATCTTCTTGATGATTACGTGAGTTATTTGTAGGGGTTATATGCAGATCAGCAAGTAATTTGGCAGAATACAAACAGATCAGTAGAATGCGAGCAGAAGATCCCAGTCCCCCTGTTCTACACTATACGCTGTGTGGACAGCACAAGGCAGTACAGTTGGGCTGAATTTGATACGCTTGGATCAAGAGTCTCCACCATCCATGTGCTTTGAGGCAGTCTCATAGATAGAACTTTTTTTTTTTTTTTCACTAAGCATCTCTAGTATTTTAAGTGAAAGTTATTTTCATTATATTTTTAGCAGTAAATTACAGCTATTTCTAGCTTTAGATAGTGGGATACTTACTTGGTGTCCCTAACTTAACACAGAATGAACCAAAAATCAAGTTACTTTAAAAAATAAACCTTACCTAGCTAAATTCTTGCTGTTAGGTAGCTAATGCCTCTCCATGCCGGTAACAGTTTTCTTAATAATTAAAAAAAAATATTAAGATAACCCTTCATTTTCAGTAGCTATGATTTTTGTTTATTGTGATAACAAAAAAATCCAACAGCACCTTCAGAAGGGTATCACAGGTGAGTACATGCATATGGCACCTGGATCAGGAATAAATATGATTTTTATCAACGCAACTCTCAAAAATTATAGTTATCTTTGACATAGTTGCACAAGTATATGGATGTCCAGATAGCAAAGATTTTATTTTAAATTAGTATCTCTGAAAAAAATATCCACAAGCATGGAAAGGCAGAAGAGATGTGACGAGTTAAACACGGTACAGAAAAGGATCATAAAATCCAGTCACCTTGTACTCTGGCAATGCAGACTATGGAATTTTGATCTGTCAAACTGTTACATAGTCAATGCTACATACACTGAATTGATCAATACCTACAACCATAACATGATAATAATGATAACATTTAGTGTTATCTAAAAAATCTGCCCTCTGTTGTGCTTCAAAAATGAAGCCTCATAGGCTTGTTACCAGAATTCTACAGGCTCATAAACTGAAACAGAGAGCAAGAGATTAATACTGAACAGTGTGCACGGCCAAACACTAGCTCCCTGGTTTCACTCTGGTCTTTCTTCTTAAAACAGGCCTTCCTCATCTGGCACATAGATTTTCCAGTCATAACAAACGAAAATAACATGAAAACTAATTGCAGTGGGTGCTAACAGAAAGTAACCCATGTTTACCTATTATTTCAAACACTTTTGGTTTGGAGCTTTTTTGGTTATTATTTTTGCATGCAGGATATTTGAATAATGTATTTCAGTGAGCAGAAACAAATGGAGCACTTCTATATTGGCTAAAGATCTAGAAATGCAGTATCTTTCTGCCTGACCTTTTAGGTAGCTGTTAAAAAGCAACAACAAAAAAACACCAAGAAAAACCCTCACAGCTGATTCCAAATGATACGTAACACCAGTCCTACCCACCACAGAGGACTACATTTTTAAACTAATGTCTAATTAGTACATTTTAACAGAAATGTAAAAGCAAAAGCTACCCTATACAGGGCATGCAAGTCAATCATCGTTAAAGCTTAAAGACGGTTCCATGCATATTTTCTGTATCACTAAAAAGCAGTCTGGAATAACCCCCAAACGACACATCAGTGTAGGACACTGATAAACATCTTGATACGGTTTCACTCTTTCAATTTACTTGCATATTGTTTGGTACAAGCTCAGGGAACTGTGGCAAGCTGTGTCATGAACAGAGGGGAAGAGAACTAACTCTCTGTTGCTGTATGTTGTCTTTTTATCAACTGAGACTCTACAAAAGTCTAAATTTCTGAAATACTCAAGAAAAAAATATTAAATTATTTATCAGTGATAAGACAATTACGAAGTGAACTAAAGAGCAAGTGGAAGGTTGGTCGTGAGGGAGAACAGCTGGTCCTCTCATTAGAAGCACGTTTTGGCAGCAAAATACCCTCTGAACAGAGGGAACCTGCTGCTTAAGCAGCCTCAGAGTCAAATTTAGAAGCAAGCAACAAACTCATGCAAAGAGTAAGGTGGATGTACTCTGGGTATCGCTGTGTGGCTTGAGCAAGCTGCATGCCCCTGCTCTTGGCAAAAAGGTGCCGTTGATGTTATTGCACTTCAGAGCCACAACGTGAGATGGCAGTCACCGGGCAACTTTGTGCTGTTGTCCCAAACTGCAACAACATTAGCTTAAAGCTCAAGGGAAGATGTTATTTGCACTGAATAAGCCCTCAGCTGAGCACAGAATCTAGTGGAGAGGATAGTGTCCAAGTCACTGAGCCACCCTGCGATGCTCCTTCAGATTTCGTGTTTATCAAACAGAAAAGCACACCGCAGCCCCTGCAGGGCCATTGTGTTGGTAAATACAGGAAAGCTTCAGGAGCAGCCTGAGATCTTCTCAGGAGCAGGAACTGGGGACATGCTGAACATGAGTACTGTTTATCTGCACAGTGGACAACCACCCATGGTCAGGAAAGCATATTCCACCCTCTTGAGAGGGTTCATTTCTAGTAGCAGGTGCTACTGGAGAGAGAAAGAAACTGAGGTCAGTGACATGGAAAGCCTTTTGGGGATGGAAAAGAGAAAGAAAATCATTAAGAAAGGTCTCTCTGTTGAGCTCATATGTAGGGCTATGCTATAGCAGTTCTTCTATCACCTGATGACCCCTTCTCAGCTGACAAGAGGGGCTGGGAATAAGAAAGGAAATCCACAAGTTGAAATGAAAACAGACTTAATGAAACAGCCAAACTAACATTAATACGAGCACAAACATAAAATAAACAAAGTTATACTCAGTCCAGTGCATGTACGGTGGTCACAATACACAGCAAAGCATCCTCCAGAGCAGAGCGGTAAGAGAGCCCCTCCAGGGATGGGGAGAAGCAGGAGAAGAAAGATGAGGAACAGCAGATGCAGCCCCTGTCCTCAGCAGACTTGCCCCTTTATAATGAGCATGACATTGATGGGATGGGATGGGACGGGATGCACCTGTAGCCAGCTCGGGGCACTGCCCTGGCTGAATCCAAACTGCTGACAGCCTGCAGACCACGGCTGGCCTGGGATTCTGCCCCAGTAAAACCAGGACAAAAGGGAGGAGAAAGACAGCACTTTGGCTCAAAGCCTTTTGTGGAGTGAAAAAGCACATGCAAAAACAGCCTCACCCTGCTCTAACAGACTGGTTCATAGTGCCAGAGCTCTGAAAAGCTCATCGTTAAATACCATTGCTCCATTCCTCCTCATCCTCTCTTTCTGTTGCCTACTGTCTTTAGCTTGTGGGATTTTTCATACTTCCCTTTTGTAGTTTTTATTTCTTTTCCTGTCCTGGCATCTCTGCAGTAGTTCATGAGATTTAGCCCTTGGCTCATAATCTCTTACAATCTAGCCTTCAAGATAATCCATTTTAAACTCCTAGTAAAAAGAAACAGCCAATAAACCATCTATTACTCATGGTATCACAAAGGACTTGTTTATTTGTATCATTTCATTGCTGAAATAAATAATCACTGACAGGTACGACTTGTGTTAAAGACAGCATCCTTAAAACGTCTCCAGCAAAAAAAAAGCCTTTCTGGAGTATCTGCTGAAATATGAGATGCCCACTCACTGGCACACCTTGTTCTATACATTTGAGAAACGTTTTCAAATAACATAAAGGTCCATAATTTTTTGGTGACATAGAAAGGCAAAATAAGATCCTTCACCTTAATTTCACAGAATCTTACTTCCAAGTTAAATAAAACAGTGCCAAGAATTTTCCTCCCTAAATGTCATCATCCTCTTTCCCCATGTGTGTAGATTATCTTTACAGGTGAAAGGAGAAATACATAAGATTTTTTTTTTACCTTATCAAGTAGTTCTGCTTAGAATCGTTACTTCAATTCTTGCATAATATTCAAACATCTTACATAACTGGCAGAAACTCTGACATTTCTGTATAGCGCCAAATCAGTCTCAGACTGTTTCAAAACCTGATTCATCATATAAAATGTAGCAATTCCCACTCCAGTTTTTCTGTACCTATTTGCTCATTTGGGTCAGGGGGCAAAATACATACTTTAGCTTTTCCTGCTGCTCCACATATGTCATTTTAAAGTGGGGTCTGCATAAAAAGAAATGGTATACTATCATCTTTGTAACATTTTCAGGGCCTTAGTTATAAATACTTCAGATGATGCTCTAGACAGGTACTCAAGTGATGCAGATTACAGCTCATCACATGAACAGTGGGAAAAGTTGCAGATTTGGTTCAAATTGGTATTATACTAATTCATCCTAAATGATCAGACAAAACCAAAACATTTTTCTGAATGGATGGAATGTATACATATCACAGTAACAATTTATCAGGTAAACATTGTGATCTGGGCATGCACAGGTATTGGGTATTCAGCAATACACAGGACAACACCTGGGTACACAAAAATGATCCCTGATAATACAGAAATGACCCTTATATCGAGCAGGTGAAGCAGATGAATCCTGCGGGCCCTGAGCCGGGCTCCCAGCAGAGCTGCTGTGCCAAGCAGGAGGAACATGCTCGCAGCCCAGAAAGCCAACCGTATCCTGGGCTGCAGCAAGAGAATTGTGGCCAGTAGGTCGAGGGAAGTGATTCTCCCCCTCTACTCCACTCTCGTGAGACCCCACCTGGAGCCCTGCATCCAGTTCTGGAGCCCCTAGTACAAGAAAGATCTGGACTTGCTGGAACGTGTCCAGAGAAGGGCCATGAGGACAATAAGAGGGCTGGAGCACCTCTCCTATGAAGACAGGCTGAGAGAGTCGGGGTTATTCAGTCTGGAGAAGAGAAGGCTGCGAGGAGACCTTCTTATGGCCTTCCAGCATCTGAAGGGGGCCTACGAGAAAGCTGGTCAGGGACTTTTTAGGATGTCAGGTAGGGATAGGAGAAGGGGGAATGGATCCAGACTAGAGGAGGGGAGATTTCGATTGGACGTTAGGAAGAAGTTCTTCACCGTGAGGGTGGTGAGATACTGGAACAGGTTGCCCAGAGAAGTGGTGGAAGCCCTGTTCCTGGAAGTTTTTAAGGCCAGGTTGGATGGGACTCTGGCAACCTGCTCTAGTGGGAGGTATCCCTGCCCATGGCAGTGGAGTTGGAACTAGATGATCTTTAAGCTCCCTGCCAACCCTCACAATTCTATGATTCTAACTGGGCTGCCAGGGCAGACATACCACCACGGGCCAGGCCCTGAAGTCAGAGGAAAGGGGAGTTGGCAGGACCATTGCCAGGAGGAGAGGAGCAGGGTGGTAAAGGCAGCAGAGGAGCTGCCTCGTGAGGTGCCGAGGGCTGCACCCTGCTCAGGTGAGAGGGAGCCGCAGGATGATGGGGAACCACAACCACAGAGCAGGCAAGTAGAGGAAGGAGGGAGAGAAAAAGGTGCAGAGCTCCTCCAAGACAGTTTGCATTTCTCCTCAGGCAAGATTCAGGGCAAATTAAAAGAGAGGGAAACAAGCGGCAGAGCTGTCAAGGACTGGAGGGGAATTGCGGAGGCAGGAGGAATGCAGTGCTGAACAGAGCAAAAGGCACTGCACACTTCAGGCGTATCTAGAGAGCTATATCACACAGAGCTACATCACATGCTGTAGACGTTTCCATACCTGTAATTACTTATAAATACACACCCGTCTTTTTTTGATTAGTGCTACAAATGTGCAGCAGTTAGCGTAATGTACACCTTTTCCCGCAGTCCTAGTAATATTATCTTGTTTCCAAATTCAGAGACATTACTGGGAAGTCCTGTGACATACGCTTCTTAAACCTGAGTACAGAGGTTTTAAAAATAGGGAGCCAATAGCTATACATCTGTAGAACAGAAAATGAAAAAGATACTTTCACAGACACATCATTATTTTTTCAGTGCTGTAGTTTTTGTAAAACTACGTTATTTTTTCTTTCTCAAGAAGGAGCAGTTTCTACAAAAAATTCCTTCTGATAAGGAGAAAAAACCCAATCACAAACCCATGATCTTAAGGCATGTTAAAGAAATTATTTTAATCCTGCCGCTTCGACATACTGTTTGAAGGGCCAACCTCACACAGAATAAAGACTGATAAAGGAATTATTTTAACCCCAACACTTCAAGATACTATTCAAAGCAAGCATTGAGATGATAAAATTGATACTCCTATATGTTCTACAATCTTCAAAAAAATAGGTTGTTTCTTCCTAAGCCAACTTAAACCGATCTGCCTCTTCTTTATGCATTAACAATTAATATGGATTCTGCCTATAGACATCTGTAATGCTCTGGGCTGTATTTATGGTGTGATAACTGTGTCATTTTGAGACACAGTGCACCAAGATGACAGAAAGACGTAGCTGAACTGTTCACTCATGCTCCTATCTGAGGGACAACACTGTTATCTTGTTACAAAATACTGCCCCAAGCAATGAAAAGTTTCATAAATCTTTTTCTACCAGAGTTGTCAGCTTCTATTTTTGCCTGTGGCTGAATGTGATTATAATCTGTTTTCGCCGTACAAGAAAACAAAGTGATCGAGAATATAATGACTGGGGAACATTTTGGAGCCCTCCTGAGCTGCAGGATATTTCCAGCTGCTAGCATAGCTGATAACAGACTTAATAGAGCTAATGATTTCTAATACCACTAACACAAGGCTATTTTCACAGTGGGTAAATAATGACTCTTTTGTTTTGGAAATAGTTAAGGAGTCATGTAGATGTTTGATAAGTACACGATACAGTATAAATGCAGCAATATTTGGATAACTAATGGTAGATTACACCATAGCTAGAAGATAATGTATTTTTTTGTTTTCTTTTAAGACTTAAAAGTTTATAACCCCGTTAACACCACTGTGACAGCAGGGAGATTTCACTGTAAATAATTACAAGTAATGTTTTAATCTAAGCATAAAACCGCATCCATTTGTTTCAGTGTGGTGCATCTTCGTTTTTATGTTGGTAATTAATATTACGAATCTTCACTAGAAATAAAATAAAAACTAATTGGATAGTAAAAGAAATTTTCTTGAGAGCTGAATGTAAAAACCACATCAATCGGGCAAACTATGAATACTATACATGCCTACAATATTTTACTTGATCGTGACCATATGTTTGTGATGAGGATTAACAACACCTACTTGGTTTCTTCCCTTCGCGGTGCGCAATCTGTGTTCCTCACTGAAAGGCATGTGTTCCCACCAGGGAGAACTCCACTCCCCAGGCTATAAGATTTTCTCCGTTTTTTTTGTTTGTATGACATTATATACAAAAATTTTCTATCAGAAAAATATATTTCTCCTTCCTTCTTCTCTCCAGAAGTCACATACCTATTGATGTTGCACATATGAATCTTCTATAATTCCTTCAGGACATTTGAACATCATTTCCCGTTAACTCATGGTAGCTGCAAGGACCATCTGAGGCTTCCATCCTACTCACTGCAGCACTCTGCAAATGCGGCATTTCACACCTCTCTCCCTTACTCCTGACTTTTCTCCTTCCAGCAGCACGCTGTCCCCATCATTGCTTCTCTTCTTGGAGTCTCCAGCCCTTCTGTGGCTGCTGAGTGGGGATGAGGTCAGGCTCCGTGGCAGGGAAATGCAGGCAGCAGCCAGAGACTCCCTCAGCTCGCCCAGCAAGCAGCTTCCCCACTCTCGCAGGGTGGGTCTGAGACGCTGCTGCTCCGTGAAGGGGGCACAGCGTGAGGGGCAGGGAGGTCAGGGAAGAAGAAGAACCGGTTTAAAAGCAAAACTTACTCTGAATTCTGCACTGTTGAAAGTGTGGTTGTTACCAGGTAGCTTTACTGCCATTCGAGTTTTCTGAGCTGTATTCGGTAAAAAACGGGATTCCCTAAATGGGTGGTATTTCAGCATGCTCTGTGCTCCTGTATCACCAAAATGGGTCACATCAAGCGGCGTACAACCCAAACTCCTCAACAAGCAGAGAGAAGGTTAATTACAATTCTGATGAAGGAAACAAAGTAAGGTTTAAATAAAATAATTCAAGCTAGGCAGAGCTCCTAAATTCAAAATGAAAGCAATAAAAGGACTTAGGGCACAAAGACAGGATAATAAATGGTGTAACACAACAAAGCAGTATCTACCCATTATAATCTTTATAGATTTTAAGAAAGCATATGATAACCCCCATTGCAATTCATTTTCACATATCTTGAAATATTACAGGAAACAAGCAAAAATAATTAAGTTTACCAAACTGTATTTCAAAGTACGGCTTCTACTGTTAAACGAAATGCAAACTTAAGCAGAGCGTCTAATAGAGCTGCCGGTGTCAAACTGAGAAGGCAATCTCTTCTCTTCTTTGTCACTGCCATTGTTTCATTATGACAAGAAATTGTAGGCTGGAACAACAGAAATATTTCACGGTCTGAGTTAATAGCAGATTTTGTTTGCGCTGGTGATACAGCAGTTCTAAATGGCAGGTCAAACTTGCAAAGAAAACCACGAGATTGTTCCACATCACAAATAAATCAGGTTAAATATTATGAAAAATAAATCTAGCAGGAACTCCAGGTTCCAAATCAGGTTTTGTATTAGAAGGCCAAGAAATATGGGGTTTGTAAATTCATATACTTGACAGACATGAGCAAGCCAACAGATATAATCATCAGGAAACAATACCATGATCAAATAATGCGACGGCTGCATTCACCGGCTTCAATGACTTGCTCAAATGTTACTGCTCCCTAAATACACAGATAGGCAAACAGCCACTAGATGCAGTTACTTATGCACTCTGAATGTTAACGCTTTCAGAAAACACTAGGTATTACATTAATTTAATTCCTAAATACTAAGATTCAGAATTCACCTTTTTCTTTTTTTTTTTTTTTTTTTTNTTGAAATAGCACTTATAACAAGACAGAAATTCAAGGTACATTATAAACTAAGCTAGAGCACACAACATAGCTGGCATACTACTGACAATTTGAAGTGCATGTCAAAGGATCTACACATTCCTAAAACCAAGAACATTGAGCAAGTTTGAGAACAAGATGGCTAAGCTGCTCAAAGAATAAGAATTACGGCTTGCTTAATTAAAATCAGGTGTAATATTACAGGACAGAGATATGTTGCATGTATCAGCATACAAAAAATGAGAATGTGGGAATTTTGGAGATCAAGGAGCTCTTCTGTATCAATACAGGAGTTGTAATGCCGACTAAAATTAAATTTAAGCATGCAGACCAGGAAATTATGATAGAAATAGATGGTTGTTAAAGAAAACAGTAATAAACAGACAGTGAATTAAATATTTTCATTATTTGGAAAATGTTTACGGAATAGAAAAAGTCTAGTAGAGAGTACTCAACAAAGAAGGTCTTGAAAATCGAGAAGGTATATAGGGAACAAATCTTGCTAAGCCTAAAAGTTATCTTATTTTGTTGAAAAATATTAAAATACAATACGTTTGGTGGTCCTTCAAAAGGAAGTAAAGCTATGTAACAGGTGGTTGGACAGGAGATTCAATTCAGTGTTCACAAATAGAAGAGCAACTCGAAATTCTTCTCTTAACTACTGGTAATAAATTACCTAAGTGAACTCCAAGAAGAAAAAGATGTGGAGGGATGAATTTTTGTAAACAGACTAATGAAAATAACTATAATATAGTAGATATTCCAGGATAACATTTTAAATGCACACAATGGAAGAAAATAAAAATGCAGCCTCTTTGCTAAGCTCTGACATGAAGTGATTGCACGCTGCAGCCTTATTACAAGAGTGAATGACAACCATCGGCTGACTTACGACTTGTTTTGCATTAACACGCACAAATATGCCAAGTTTGGAAATACAGCACCATTCATTCACACTCTGTGGAAGGTGTTATGTGTGCTCCTACATCCATCCTGCCTCATTCATGCTTAGCACTGTGAAAAAAGCAAAAAGATTTAAAATGTCTACTTAACACAAGTGTTCTCTGTAAACTTGGATTAGTATTTCAAACGTGAACCTCGGAGAATCCTCTGCTGCAGGCAGAGCTGATCCATGCTCACCGGGAGAGGAGGAAACTCAGAACTAGCAGTGACCTCAACGCACACCCCTGACTGGCACACAGGCTGCTGGTGTCTGGGGTCACAGTGCCAAATGTGTTCCCAAAATCACAGAATCCCAGCATGGTTGGGGTTGGAAGGGATGTCTGGAGATCATCCAGTCCAGCACCCCTGGGCAAAGCAGGGCACCCAGAACGAGTTGCCCAGGATTCCTGTCCAGGTGGGTTTTGAATCCCTCCAGAGAAGGAGACTCTACAACCATTCTGGGCAGCCTGAGCCAGGCTCTGTTAGAGAACTAAGAACTGGAAAAGCTACAAGTTGCACAGACACACATTTTTGATGCTCAAGTCTCAGCTGAGTGAAGTCAGTGTCTAAAAGTCAGTAATCTCTCCCACTGAATTCTACGCTAGTGTTTTCGTGAGGCGTGCAGCAGTTAAGAAGCAGTTAAGACCTGTGATGTCACCATCAGGTCACAAGCACAGAATCCAGCTTGGTGAAGCGATACATCTTGGACTAATAAAGGATAGAAACTTACCCAATGGCTCAGGTAGCCTAAAGATGGCTTGGGATTGACACCCCAGACACAGCAGGAAGCCACCGATGCAACCATTTGGTTTCAGAGTTGCCAATCAAGTACCCTGCTATGGCTTAGAAGAATGGGAGTTCTTTTAGCAGCCACAGCCCAGCATTTCTGTTGTGAGGTCACCTACACTGCCAAAACAGACACAGCAACGTATTTTTCTACTTGCATGTATTAACCAATTGTATGGGAAACTCAAGCACCAGGTTACAGGAACAGTGAGATCTCTTGATCAAGACCCAATATATTATTTCAGTGTTCTGAATGGTTTCAACAAGGTAGCCATGTATATTTACTGGCCAAGAACCAGGGCCCAGCGAGCAGGTCAGAGGCCAGGCTGGGGCGCGCCAAGCTCTGCAGCGAGTGGCAGACATCTAGCAGTTCAGCATCCCTCACGTCCACCCCAAAGGATCCCTGACTTGTCAAAGGGACTGAGGTATCCTCAACTGCAAATGCAGGAGTCTTGTGCCCATATTAGAAGCACAATTTATGAGTGGACATAAACTGCATAAATGAAGTTAGAGCTTCCTGTTCAAACCAACTACTTTGCATTATATATATATATATTATTATTTTCACTTGTGAGTCAAGCCGGTTATTGGTATATATTGCTCAAATGAACTGGAGCATCAACAGAGCAAAATAAAAACAAAGGCATTGCTTAGGCACAGCCTAAGTACTTATATTACTGTCATAAATGATACACCATAATATATTGTCTTCAATTTTCTAACACTTCATAATTCTCCAGTGAAAGAGGCAATACTCTTCTGCTCTCATTTTTCAGTAATCCACAAGACTCATACTAACCAGTTCAGATGCAAATATAACACATTTGTTCTTCAGATATTATTAGGTTACACATCTGATTTTCCTAACTCCAAGCAATTAGAAGCCCAGTGCAACTGCAAATAAAGCTGCTGGTCAAGGAGATGTTGCACAGTAAAAAGAGAATAAGGCTTCTTTAAATAATAAATTGAAGAGCTACAGTGCTACAGGCATTGTTTATTTACATTTGATAAGACTACGAGACAGGCATGCTGTCTCTGCCTCAGTTTTTTATGGGGGATGTGGAAAGAAAAAAGAATCTCACAAACCATAAAAGCTAGAAATAGCTCATCGTTTATTCGTGGTCCCTGAATTATCTATCTGGCACTGTCACTGTCAGGTTTGCAGAGGCACACTGCTGGGCTGCTTTCACTCCCATCCCACAGAACAGGAGATCTCTGAGAAAGAAAAATCTATTTCCTTTTTATTTTTCTTTCTAAACATCACGTACTTTACAAAACTGTATTTATTTTTGTGAAGTAAAAACAACAATAACTGTTATGTGAGAAAAGAAAAAAACAGGGTAAGGAAATAGAAGTGGGAAATGCTGTCTCTGACAAGGACACAGCTGGAGGGGAGACACAAAATGTATTCCCTTGCTTTGATGTTTCACAAAGGTAGAACTTCCACACTCGAAGAAGGCAGGTGAATGTTATGTTTGTCTTTATATATACGTAGATACATAAATACTGCTGCTACTACCAAGTAACTCCATAAGTAGTTTAAATGCACGCTGCACTTCCTTATGATGTTTCTCCTATTTCTCTGTCAAACTTGGACACCAAGATTTTTTCTCCTAAACACGTTCACTGGAACCGTTTCCTACCAAGCTGCTGATTATCACCTAGAAATCAGTCGGTATTTATCCCGGGATGTACATGACTGCAAATCACCCTTTCCTCCCAGGCCGCGTTCCTCCACACGGAGCAGTACATTCCTCCTCCCGAGCAGGCACGGTGTGCTGCCAGCAGAGTTTGCAACAAATACTGAGCTCGCGCCGCGTGTAATTTACCCCAAGTAAAACAGGAGGGTCACTGAGGCACTTGAAGGCTGGGTGGAGGGTCATGGGCGTTGGTCTACAGACATTTCAAAAGGAGTAGGCAGGTGCCCAAGCTATCTCATTTCTCTGGCCCTGCTCACCTCCCATTATTTTATTAGCTTCCCATTATCAGCCTTTGTACCTAAATTGATCTGTCGAGTATTGCAGAACCCTTTTTCCACACCTGCTCTCTGACTGCTCTCATTATTCCCTCTTTCCAACGGAGAGATACTCATTACTCACTCAGTACATAAATCAGACTCGTTTCAACCCTTTGCTTATAGCTCCAACTCTGTCACGGCACGCAGATCACACTAGTGTTTCTTATCTACTAAACTATTTCATATCACAGCTTTTAACTGAACAGGTTTAGGGAAGGAATTGAATGCAAACCAGTAAAATTATTATTAGAAAGCAAAAAATCCACAGGAAGTGTGTGAGTTTCCTGAGGCCTCTGGAAATGCAAACATTTCTTTAATTCTATTTCATACCTCGTAGTTTTCAAGCTAGTCATTTCATAAAATGAAAACAAAACCTGTTGTTTACAAGGACAACCATACCTGTAAAGCAACATGTGCTCTACAGCACTCTGGGCTTTATCAGCTCCCTGCTAAGAACAAGGAATAATGTCTTTAAACCATGATTTGCTCCCATTCTGTGACTTCCTTTCTATTGCCACCGTCTGCCTCTATGTAAATCGGATTTATTTATTCATAGGCATTGGCATACCATTACTTTTGTCAAAACTGGTCTCGCACATAATGTTGTCTCTGCGTTCTTATAAATGAACTGGAAAAGCAATTAAGATTCGCCGGCATTTGGGAGCGGGGAGGGGGCAGCCAGCGCACTGTTGCTAACACAATCTCCGTAGGCGTACGCTCGTGCAAAATGACTGCGTCTCTGTGTAGAGGGAGATAAGAGAAGTGACATAGATTAAAACAAATTGTTGATCCATACGAGCGAGGAGCTAGGCAAACAATAGCAGTAAAAGCATAAATGTCAATTTGGGATGATAAAGGATACAATCTAAATGTAATATGAGAGGCCTCCAGACAAAGGGAAGAAATAGAAATTACACATTACTGAAGTACCAGATGCAATAAACAAACAAATATGTAAACACACACATGAATATGCATACGGAAGAATTCAGATCACAGGGTTGGCTGCTCAGGAAACTACATTTCTAAGTAAAATACCAAGAAAAGTTTGACTGCTAGATTTGAAGGAAAAATCTTATTTATACTCTTGGTAATTTTGTTTTAATTTTGAATAATCCTCAAGTATCTCAACATGCCTTCCCCTACATCCTGCATTTGCATATTGATGGCACAACTGTCCAAAAGACACAGAAACCAATGCCGGGAGATTCTTCCTCGAAAGAAGCTGGCTTTTTATCAGCTGAAAAGAGCTGTCAAAAGGTTTCTCTAATTGCTTCCATGATTTCCTTTCCTCTTCCCCTTAACACTTTCTAGTACCCTACAGCAGGTTGCCAGATAAATTAAGGTTTAAAAGCTCATTTAAATAATCTTACGCCTATTCTAACCTTGGGGAAAAAAAAAAAGCTTCATCCAAAATGTGACCTAACAACTAGTCACACAGATCTGTTAAAAGACCCATCCAAAATTCACTTATCACAGTCATCCTCGTTTGCTACATATGGCTCCACTCTACCTGATGCCAGTGGATGATCCAAAACTGTAAGAACACAAGACACCTAAAAACGTTAAAATTAACCTAATAAAAAAAAGTTCATAAATATGAATGAAATTCTCAAAAGCTGCACATTAATAATCAGTTTCTAAAGTACAGTGCTGCAACACAAACTGCCACAGTACCACCAGACTGGGAGATACTTTATTTAAGCTTTTGACCTATGTTTGGTCTTGTCTGCAGACGCACATCAAGCTGTCAAGATCAATTTTTTGATGTGAACAAAAATCAACACAAAACCAAATTAACCAAAAAATGTGCATATCTAGACGTACAGAGCTATACGCATTCAGTCAGTATAATTACACATGATAGCTGTAACAGAACTGCCACTCTGTTGAGTTGTGCATTTAAATAATTGTATATTCCAGGTGCCTGGAGGCGGTACCATGCTACAGACTGCAATACCAAATGGTAAGTGGCCACCTTTACAGATCCTTGTTCACTCAACTCCCTCCTTAGTTTAACATTTCAAACTCTCACCTTCAAGCATGTAGAGAGGTGGGAAAGAATGAAAATTTAAAGGCACATATTTTTATCTCTCCAAACCCAAAGCGCAACTCCTACTTGAAATACAATCTCTACACATTAGGTGAAAAATTCGAGGCCTATGTAATGTGGCATTACCGCAGTTGCATGGGAGTCCTCTAACTCGTGCAAGTTATGTTTCAGAAGTCTGCTATCAGGCAATTCTATTGCCTAATAGCAAAATAACTCATATTATAAAACACATAACATTGCTTTCTAGTGTTCTTTTTAGAAATGTGAGCTTCTGCTGAATCTGCCTTATAGGGTGAGGTTTCCATTCACAGCTATTCCGTAGTCTAGTAACAAAAACATCCTCTTAATTTACAACCAAACAGCACTGATACTTTGCCTTTTCGGTATTTTAATTTTCGATCGTATCCTACAGATACATTAAAAGGGAATCTCAATATGCAACACAGTTGTTTCAAATACAGTCTCTATTCATGGTTATTCCAAGCAAATACGTATATTTATTTTGCAAACATTTCTGCACAGTGACTGTTGAATACTTTTCTTATTCTTAAAGAAGTAAGTAAAGATCAATTTCAGTGTAGCTGTTCCTATGCCAAGATTAATAAAATCGATTAAAAAAACTGAATGAAGAAATATGTAATTTTACATGTCCTCAAGATTTCTGACAATTTTCCATCTGTTCATCTGTCCTATGCACTATAAACTCGATCAATTATTCATCTTGTCCTGTATTGCCTGCTCGAATAGTCTGTTTTCCTTCATTATAACATCCACAAACTGCTTGGTCATCATTCTATAAAAATTGTATTGGCCTCTTTTTCTGGAAAACAGACAACAGGAATATTTTGGTTTTCCCGTATTAAGGAAAACAGAGGATCATTTTGTTTGAACAGCTAGAACACCCTGCGCTCGGCAGCAGAGATAAGACATGTGGAAGTGCGGTGACTCTGTACCAGAGAAATGCTTCTTGCCACCCCTGTGCCCATGTACACAACAGCTTTATTTTGCTTTGAAAATTTCACATTTTCAAAGACTCTGTCTGCAGGCGGTTGCCGGCCTGGATCAAAGAAGAGCTTTCCTCTCTCCCCTGCAGCCGGGGCTCCAGGCTGCTGTGCACCACATATTTAGGACAGACAATACAATCATACCGTACTAATACCACTTTTTTTCAATGGACGTGATGACAAATGCTATTAAAATTGTTAGGAACTGGTAGTAGCTGGTTGTAGCCTCATATCCTCCTCTGCAGTGTCTTGACTTACGGCATCTCTGCTCACACGGACGGGTGATGAAATACCAGCAAAGCATCTCTGCAGCAGAGCTGGCAGGTATAGGGAAGGCTAGAAGAGGCGAACCTTTTCCTACCAGCACTCTGCTGCACACTGTGCACTCTCCAAAGCACGTCCTGCTGGGCGGAGACAAAGGATCCTGCTGTGCAACTCAACACAGAGATGGGAACCAGCCCTGCAGAGGAAGCTGCCCAAAGGATGCCTGGCTGCTGGGACAGGACACTGAAACCAGCCTGAACAGGGGCTGGGACTTGTCCTTGACTAGTTAGTCACAAACAGGATGCCAAGGACTGAGGGCTAGAAAAGATTGAGCTGAGATGAGGAGTTAGGATATGGAAAGCTGTCAGTCAGGGATGGAGGCAATGAGAGAACAATACACATAGAGGTGTTGGGAGAAAAAAAAAGATAAAAAGATAAAAAGATAGACCTAACAGAGAGTGGAGAAAGAGAGACACATTCAAGGATCTCAATAAAGGATAGAGGGACTGAAAACTGTTGAGGAGGGAGGAAAAAAAAAAAACCATAACAAAAAAACACATACAGTTTGTAAGAAACACTAGAAGACGAGCAAGGAAAATGAGGATACATTTGGGCTAATCAGGACAAAATCAGGATCGGATAGACAAGTAGACTGTGTATGGAAAGCTGGAAAAAGACCTCCTCAACCCTGCTCTCCGGAGGTATGCACCGGGCTGGCTATAAAGCTGCTGAGGCTGAGTGGGCCAGAGTAATGCTCCAGCTTTTTGTACACTGCATTATAACTGGACAAATTCAGGCTGAACAGACAGCCTTATTTCTTGACAATTAGCAAGCTTCTACAAGGTTTTTTAAGTTCTGTATGTTGTATCTTTCTTTGACCATTTTGCTGTAAACCAGAAAATTCTAACAGTGAACAGAACACCACAGCAGGAGCTGCAGCCGCTACCAAACACCACACAGCTATTACTTTGAGGGTTACCCTTATTACTTCTCCTCACAATAATATTACATAAGCTATGCACATACACCAATGGAAAAAAGACTTCACAGTTTCTGTCAGCAACGCTGTATTTGTTATAAGTTTGAATTTTTATTTGAAGTTTCCTGAACTGCTTTGTTAGCTAGTGAGTTGATCTCGATTTTACGTTGACACCACAGCAGCGCAGATTAACTTGGAAACGATGCCCAAAGCTTGAAGTGCTTATTTGTCCTTATTGAATGATGGCAGATTTCTGCATTATGTTACACTCTGCTACTGCTGCCACAGTTTTAAATATTGTTCGTTTCATCACTCTTTGTCATTTATCCTACATTGAGAGGACTTTTTAACTAAATAAATATTCCTGCATGGTGAATGTCAGAATTGAGAGAAAAGTCCTGAAAAGCCAGTTTACAAATGAAAATCTGATTTCAGTAAATTCTTTCTTCCCAGAAAGCTACATTCCAGAATAAATTATCATCTCTAATATCATTACCTGAATATAGCAAACCTGTATTGTAAAGGGTCTTGGCACTGAATGATGATAGGCGTCAAAGGCTTAATGTTTAATTACTGAACAGAGTTTTCTGGAGAGTTAAGAGCTAATATCATTCACTCGCTGCTGTCGGCTATGTGGCAGAATATTGTGGTTGTTACGATCTGTCAAGGAGAAGTGATTCATAAACTTTGCCGTGTGCCACTCAAACGCACAGCTGGTGGGACTGAAAAATGGACACCTATTTATGGCAATAAATTCCAACAGGAGATGTCCGACTTTAAACATACATGAATAATAAACAGAAGGCATTAATGAGAAGAGGAACATACATTCCTGTCCACTATGAAGCGCAGAACACAGATTAGTTGCTGACACTTCCCTTATTTTTTTATTTATATTTCCCTTATATTTTAAGGGCTAACAGTAATCTCTGGATCACAAGTGTTACTCTGACTAAAGTAATTCTCACGTTAATTAATGAAACTATCCTCCCTGCTCAACAAAGAGAGGGAAGCAAGCTGGGCTTAGCATCTGAATTTAATACCCTCTCTCTGTGACCTATACAGCAAAGGGACAAAGCAAGGGGGAGACTGAAGCAGCTTCTGATGTCTAATTTTTGGGTTGCTGCAAACAGTAGGAACAGAGAGTTCACCAAGAACCTGAAGACAAGAACATCCCTATACATGCTCACAAGGGTTGATAATTTCAGTGACCCCCCTGGAAATGGTTTCATGGAGAACAGCAGGTGTAAGCGACTGACTCAGATCTAATGTGATTTTTTTGTTTTTCTTCCCAGTCTTTTCTTTTGTTCCAAACCATTGAGCAAGCTGAAATACAGCGAGTTAAAAATCCACACCCCCCAATATATCAAGAACAAAATATACATCTGAGTATTTTTTTCACTTTGTCCAAAAGTGCTACAAATAGAGACTGCAAGAAGGTGGCACCAGTGCTGCGAGCATTCCTGCAGGCACTGCATCCATCACGGCTGCTGCTCCCTACCAAAGCAATCTTCTTGCAAATCCATGCTCTTAGCACCACAACTGATAACGTTTGCGTTGAAAGACAATTTCAAAAGGCAAGAACGTGCAAGCTTCGTATCTATGTATGCTGAACAGCAGTAAGAACAAATGTTTGTCACAGTGCTAACGAGAGGCCCAATTTCTATGCTAAATACAGTCTATTTTTTTAAAAAAAAATCCATACTTTTTCAGTATACACACGATTCTTTGTATGCATGAGTAGTTGCATACATGTTTAAGAGTTACAGAAGAAATAAAGGAATCCTTCTTTTTCATATAAGAGTCTAAATGGAGATTAATTCCTGAAAATCTGAAGCTTGATTTTGGATACTTGAATACAAATTTACATTTGCCTGTCAGAGTTGGGTTCTCCACTCTCATTTGTTTCAATTTAGTTAATAAAATAATGCCTTAGATAATAAATAACAGGGGAATTAAGCTATAGAGTTAACAGTAAGCATTAAATAATGAATCGATGCAAGTCTTGCAAAACACATAGCTTAAAGATATTTGCTAAAGAACAGATACATTAGACTTGAGCTTTAAAAATGAAGCAGAACTCAAATTTGTTTGGGGAAGGTGATCACTCCTATTTTGTACGTGCTGGCAGAAGGCCCTGTGATTCTGCCAAGGCTGCAATAAGGAAGAACTAAACTGTTTACTGATAACTAGAAGAGTAAGAAGAGGCAGGAAAAAAAGCCCACAAAATCGCGCAGAATGAAAAAGAACCTGGTGATTTGATGGAATTATGTACAGAGTCTTTTGTTAGAAAAAGGACTAGCAAGAGGCATGGTGTGTTTCTGACACGTGGTCCAGAGAGCTCAGCAATAACAATCAGTTTAGACTTAAACATGAGAAGACAAGTAAGGACCAGCAACTCTCAGCATGGTAGGACATACTGGGAAGCAGACACTGACAGTGGACCCAAAGCAGAGGTAATTACAAGCTCATCTTTGCACGAAGATCTGTAAGAGTGCAGCTTTCCAGATGGTTTTGACAAAGTCCAGGCTGCTGTCAAAAGAGGCCATTTGGTCGCAGCCCTCCCACCCCAGCCTCTTTCCTTTCTGTTGGCAGGTGATACCACCAGTGCGGTTTGAGTCCAACCAGCCTGATAATCCAACCAAATACAACTCTTGTGATCCAGACTGGCCGCTCTGTCGGTCAGACCACTTTGATGATCCAGCTAACTAGACAGTTACTAGAGCTGGCACAAAGGAAGAGGGAGCAGCAGCAGCAGCAGCGTGAAGCCAGAGGCAGGAGAAAATAGGGCTGAGGCTTTCGAAAGCAGCGCAGTCTTTGGCTGATGAAAAACGACAATGAAAATGTACCCCAAGGCATGGATCAGCAACGGGATTCCCTGGCCAACAGCTGACTAACCTTCAACTGCTACCAAACTCCACCACCCTCTCTTGCACCATGTTTAACGTTTGTGCAACCGTGGGGAACCTGGTGCCAGGAGCCATCAACTTGTGGATTAAGCACTGATTTTTTTCCCCCTAAGGCTGAGATTAATTTTCCTATCCCCTACACAGGTCAGCCCTTTCTTGGGAGCTCTGGTGATGATACAAGGTGGGGATGGCAACGGTGATGCACATCCCGTGCTGTCAAACGACATCCTGGTGTCCTGATGAAGCCATAGGAAATGGAGTAGGGAGTTCTCAGGCCACATGGAAGTGCATGGAAAAATGCACAGTGTGAGAGGTTATGTGGAAGTCCTTACACCTAACTGCTATTTCACTTTGCTCTATTAAGCACTATTTACAGAAGACCTAGGCTTTTAAGTAAATCGTTAACAAAAAAACCCAAATGTTTTCTGCAGCCCTCCAAAAAACATTCTAAATCATCTTAGTCATAGTTTTTGGGAGGGGAGGAAATTCTCTAATCAAAGTTATACTAAATGTATTTAAGACATTTTGAAGGATAAATACTTTGCCAGTGGTTTTATGACTGAAGTACATATATTTATGAACTCCACTGACTTAAGGCACTTTTACAAGAGGACAAAAAATTTCTGGCAGAATGCTGTATGCAGACACATGTGTGTGCGCAGTGTTCTATAGTTTTACTAATTCCTGATAATTTGGTTTGTTAAAAAGGGTCATATTTTAATTCTGAATTAATAGTAGAGAATAGTATTATATATTCAAGAATAACATTATAATATAATATATAATTATCTATATTTTAGAATATATTAGAGAATTATAATTAAGATATATAATACTAGACTATCAATATTGAAGATTATTTCACTGCATAAAAAAGTCCCTATTTCAAAACAGGATATAGATAATTAAAACCTATGGCATCTGTAAAGTACTTATTTTACTAGTAAAAAGCTGGATAATAATGTGTGGGGTTTTTTTTTAACACTAAACTATGACTGAAATAATCTGTATATATTAACTCTTTCACAGCTGGCTACGGCACTCTCTTAACTTTACCAAAGACGATGTTTGGACAGTACTGTACTGGAGACACAGGCAGGGTGCATTTACCATACCATGAAGCTGTATATCATTTTTATCACAATGAGGCACTTCAGAAACATTAATGGATTTTAAGAAAAAAGTGTCAAATCTTCTGCAGAAGCTACATCAGTCAGGTCCTTTCCTAGACGGGTAGGGAAGCTCAGCTTCGTACGTTCAGCTCTGACTGCCCCTAGCAGGCAGCTCAGTTGGAGCCAAGAGCAGAGCCACCTGTGCAGCCAAAGGCAGGCAGTATTTTGCCTGGCATGCTGCAGTCCCACAGCTCCTGCTCAGGTAGGAGCAGGGGCACAACAGGGTGTCAAGGAACTGTGCAGACCTACCCTCTGAATCTGGTTTGTATTTCCACATGCTGAAGGGAATAGTTTAAGGGTCACGCTAATAAAATAAACCAGAGATATATTCAATTAAATGAAAGAATTAAAGGTATTCCAACCCTACACATAAGGGCTCATGTTCTTCCTTTCAGATTGCTGTAGCTTAAGTATATTTTTTGCTGTCTTTTCCTATAAGTTAAAAATCGGGGTGGCTATGTTTCTTTTAACAAAATACTGAACAGTCTGCAACCTGTTCTCTTTAAGTACATCTAACGGATGTGACAACACCGTATGATTCCTAATATTATCCATCTTAACTTTTCTGTGGGCCAGCCACTGGTTCAGAGCATACATCACACACTGTCGCGTTTTGCTCGGATCCTGGCTCCCCTGGTTCGATAGCTCTGCAGTGCTGTTTCCTAACTGGAAGTATTCCAGTAAGACTTGGTAACCTACAGAACATTATACATCAAATGGCTGTTCGGAAACATATGCAGATTATTTTAAAATGACTGTAGTACTTCAAAACGTAAGTGAACTACCCATGAAAGTACTCAGAAAGAGTATATAAAGGGATTTCCATGTCCACAGTTTAACAGAACTTAAAAAACCCACCTCACCCCTCGCAGAATAGGAATTTGTTGAAAAAGAGAGTTAAGGTGAATAAATGAATCAGTCTACCTTTTGAAAGAATGAACAAGTTCCTATTCTTCCTACTTGCTTTCAAATGGCTGACTTTGACAAAGCACAACGTAAACTTTGTATGCATTTCCATACCTTAACATCTCTCCTCATTGTTAAACTCTCTGTTCCTGGCCTTGAATTAAATTAGAACTACTTTTGAAGGAGAAAACCAAGAACCTTTCTTACAAGTTTCCAGAAGATCTTGAATTGTTCTAGCAGCTATATTAGAGCACTTGCTTTTGACAGACAGACACCAGGTAGATTAAAAATCACAGGAGTTAAACTGAAAACATTTTCATGAATTACACTTCCAGAAATTAGCATCAGACGCCTTACTTTTCCTGAGATATTTCTAGGGAAAATAGGTTGCGCTAGTCAATCCAAAATTTTATCTGATGTATCACCTAATTTCCTTCAAAAAAGAAATGTGTTACACATCAATAACAGCAAATAGAAATGATAAAAAGTAGTCTCAGTATTTAATAGTAATTTAAGACCAAGCAATGTAAGCGTGTCTTAAAACTGTTCCCACTAACAACACTTAAACTAATGGCACTTCTCTGTGTATTTCTGTTTGGATCTAGCTTATTCCAAAACATTTTTCAACGTTTTTGGAACACAGCAAAACCAGAAGAACATTATCTGCTACCTGTAAAACGTTACCAAAACACCTTCGGAAAATTTCTCGGATGTTTCTTACTGAAAATTTGATCTTATAGAAAAATCAGCACTGCTTTTTATGGCTTGGATCCTATCCTTCGCTATAAGGGCACAGAAACATATCCACTATTACAAGTGGTGTGATATGCTGTTTTTCTCTACTCAGAAAATGAATTCTAACCCTATAGGTGAACCTTCACCCTCTGTGTGAAAGCACGGAGTTGTTCTGTAAAGAACAGCAGATCATTAATATAATACATATTTTTTAAGCGTATGGTTAAGATGTGTAAAGAATGCTTTGAAGTGCTTCAAAATAGCATTTTTGCTGTGTCTTTTTGCAGACATTTCTCAAATCCAGTTCAATTTGAGCAGTGCAGCATAACTGACAGTTTAAAAAAACCAAACCAAGAACAAAAAGCCCCCCAACCAACCCACACCTAAATCTTACCCACTGCCTTTTCCCAGGAAACTGTGACAGGTTCTGGAGAAACCTGGGACCCGTGCGCATTAGAAATTCTTTCCTGCAGGGTTAGCAGGTGTGGGCTATGTCAAATAAATTTATTGCAGTCTGTGCTAATAACGAAAATTACAGAAAACCTAGATGAAAGTGCTCTGCATCCAGCTAATTTGAAGCTACCTTACGAGACAATAACAAGCTTCTAACAGTTTTTCCCTTTTTAAAAATACACTAATTATGCTTAATGTTCCCTGTCGCATTAGCTTTCATGGTAATTATATTTCAAAACTTTTGCAATTAGGGTACAGTTAATATTGTGGAATATTGCAATTATTTTTCATTGTGACACCTCTATCGAAAACTAGTGGCATAATGATCACATTGTTCAACTAAATCAGAACTGTAGAAATATGGCAAATGAACCAATTATACATTATTATTTCTAATTACAGATAATGCCCTTTTCCTTGCTTTTGTCCAGAAGAATTTCTCAAATACCTAGACTCTTCCTAATTTAAAAAAAAACAACTCACTGATTTCTCCACTCTCATTTTTTTTTTTTCCCCACTAATATATCTATAGCATGTTTATGTATGCCACACTTGATATATTTCTAACACTTACTTCGAATACAGGGGCATGGACATGGACATGCTTATGTTGCTAGATCAACATACAGAGAGATAATTTACAGTCGATACAGGTTCACTCAGTGCTAACTATAAACGTAAATACCACTAAGTTGTACTCAGTCTGTGTAAGGATTTTACTCACTGACTGATCCTTGGAGATAGCTTCAAAGAGATTACGAAGCACTCTACACCTTTTCTAATTCGGCCCGGTGTCACCCCAAACAAGACGTCCTTATTTCTTCTTAACCTTCCTCTCTAACAAACTCAAAGTCTTGGGCTGTCTTTCCTTAAGCGTCTAGCTCTCCTTTCCATCATTAAACCTAAACCCCCAATTTACAGCCCCGACCCTACATTTATTGATGCTTGCACTTGATAAACAACAACAGCAGAAATTACTAAGAACTACTATATATATAATTGTTGAAATCTGACGTTCACTCCAGGGTTTTAAAGAGGCTGTTTATAATTAAACAATTCTGTAGTGGGATAAAACAGAACACTAGTACACAACAGGACAAAGAAACACGGTGGAGAAGTGGAAAAGGAATGGCTAAAGGAAAGCAGCCAGACAGGCAACAGGCGACATTCTAAGTGTTCTCAATACTTTAACAATTCTGAGAGTAATTATAATTTACCAACATTTACATTCTTTGTATAGAATTTTAATCAAAGCTTGCTTAATTAAGTTTTCATCTAAATTACAATATACCAGCGATAAATAAATCAACAATCAAATCACTGACTTCAAACAGAGAAGATCTTCACCAAAAACACTGGCTTGCCAAACCCCACCATCTGTACGTTTCCCAGCTACCAGCTTAATGAATTTCAAGGTTATATTACCAAGTGTATGATATAATTTCTAGCCAACATCAGACAACAGAAAGAAAACATGTATAAGATGTTACATCATTTCTGGCACAAAAAGACCTGGAAACAAGTCTATGTGACTCCTTATTCCCCTCTATAAAGAGCAATATAGGATTAAAGCAGAATCCCTCTAAAGATTATTTCAGGCAGAAATCTGAAAATTGCAAATCTCAGCTTATTCAATATTGTGGAGTAAGGTTTTTAAAGAGTAAACGCTCTTTTGGTAACCTGAACAACGAGCACATTTTCAAAATGAACTGCATGTCCTCTGACCTTCTGAAACTCTAAAAGCTGATTTGAGTGATTAAATGACAGCTGGAAGTCCTGAGAAATCTGGCACAGAATATAATTCTTAATAATGTCTCTAACTCCTGCCATCACTAATGTCTCAGTCATCACCCACCTTTCCATCATTTCTTGGCTTGTATTAACTGTTTTTAAATTTTATTTATTTATTTATTGTTAAGTGTATGTGACTATTTTTCCGGACACGGTACTTTTCATGCAATATTTTTTCTGATTAACTTAAATGTACAGCCTCCACCATCTGTTAGGCACTGACAAA
Organism: Baryphthengus martii; assembly: GCA_013396935.1. Classification (NCBI taxonomy): domain Eukaryota; kingdom Metazoa; phylum Chordata; class Aves; order Coraciiformes; family Momotidae; genus Baryphthengus; species Baryphthengus martii. Next base: position 360,808 of record VWZK01022260.1, read on the forward strand.
ATACAGGACAAGTAAACTGAATAATATCTGCTGAGCTATTACTAATATCAAAATATTATAATAGGCTTAAAATAGTTTAACAAAAGGTTAACTATTTAACAAATAGTTGATTAGTGATGTAAAAATAGAGGCTGAATTATTTTCCTCATAAAAAAATAGTATTCAAAATGAATAGCAATTTTGCCTAAGCTAATGGCTATAAAGTCCATCATATTCGAGAATAAACTCATCTTCCGAGACTTCTCAAACATATTCTTAACTGGAAACAACAGTGAGAACATTTTTACAGAAAGACACTTTAGTTTTTTCGTTTTTTTTTTTATAGAATAATTCTGTCCAGTTCTTTCAAAATTTTCTATCACATCACAGATAAAACTTTTAAGGTAAAGATCACCTTTAAAAGTAAGGGCTGTAAGGTTTTGAAGATTTACGAAATAAAACAGTACTTATGTATACCTATTTAATTCTACGTATCAGGTCTATTGATGAATCTTCTGCAGCAGTAAAGCATGTAAGCATAGGTGTTAATTACCCTCTTCTCCCTAATGATATTTTTTTCTATTGGACAATATCATCTGCATTACCGACAGCTGTCACAAGATTCCATTAAGATCTCCACAGGATACAAAATGTACACTTCATCATGAGACAAGCTGGACAACGTAATATTTGAGCAACACGATCGTGATTTGAAATGCGTGAGTAAATTTCACTTCTGAAATTCCATTACTTTTGTGGAAAACCCCTGGATATTCCGAGTTCAATTAGAAAACCACTGCTATTTTCATTTGCTTCATTACACAGTATTTATTAAATTTTATTTTTAACCGGATGTGTGTTTGTAAGTGGACATGTAATTTTATTTCCTGAAATCTTTACTATGCAGTTTTAATTCTATGCAAATTCCTGATGAATTCATTAGCCCAATAATGCCTACGTGAGGCATAACAATTCTCTATAATGACACAGCAGAGCTACACGTCGCTCTGAGCCACTGATATTTAAGTATTCCCAAAGAGAGTACCAATGGCTTTTTTGGAGCTCTTCCAGTGCTCAAAAAATGAACCTAACTTTATTATCATTAAAAGCAACAACATTTTATTTCTTTTACTTGTCTCTTTGTGAAAATTCAACTTTCTTTTTTTTTTTTTTCCTGGTGATTTGATTTTCATCAATATTAAATCTCAAATGTCTCATGAAAAGGATTCAACAGAGATAAATGGAAGAGCAAGGAACCTGAAGTTTGAATCTAAATTCAAAATCTTCTTCACAGTACTGCCTCTATGTCTTGATAAAATACATAATGTTTGCCGTGAACCCTCCTATAAATCACTCCTATTTTATGACTGGCTATCTATCCTGTAAGTCAGCTGTAATTTCTTACAAAAACAACCATGGCATAAAAATTTCAGCGAAAATAAAAATTATCCATTTATTCACTTATAAGTGGATTTAATATCCTTACTTAAAAATAGCTTAGCAATGAAAATTCAGCTACAGAGCACATGATTTTCTAGGTTTACATTCTGTAGTTGAGAAACAGACTGATGTGAAGAAGTGCTAGAAGTAGCAGCAGGCACTGTGTTAGTGGCTCAAACAAGATTTAAGAACAAATAAAAACAGGAGAAAAAGTTTCATTACCTGAATTTTGATGAATAGAGTACAAAGAAATAATCATTAGAGAGCCTTTAATCATCTTCTAATAACACAAATTAATGAAAAGCAGCTGGGAGCATACTAAGAAAAGACGTTCTCTTTAATTTTATGAAGCCTGTTAGAGTGGGTAGATTTGTGCCACAGGTTGTTCTATGTTTGAGCAATTTGCTATATGTCTGCTCTAAACATTCCCCATCGCTGTGAAGTTTACTCATGGGGAATATTTAGCAATGTTTCCATATTGTTATTATACTATTAAATAGACTGTGTCTCATATCTTCAACAGATCTCAAAATGCAAATTGAAGGTGGAGAAAGCATCAAATCTTATGAAAATACGTGCGTACTTTCACACGGAACTTGGCAATTTCTAAAGGGAGATGAGGGCCCAGAGAGCCAAGAGCGCTGCTGTTAAGGTTGGGTTGCTTTGGGACGTACTGACTGCTTCCCACCTATGTCATTTGCTCGGTGTTTGCTTTGCGGCGAGAAAAAAAAAACAACAACTTCTTTCTGAAAAATGGAACAAAAGTCTAGCAATTGCTCAGAATTAAAACTAATGGGGGGATATACAGAGTTTTGGTGTTGGGAAACACATAGTCGGGGGGTAGAAAAACTATAGAGTGGAAAGCTCTCTACTTTTCTTTACGGTTTTTTACCTATTTTATTTTTTTCTGTTCTTTGATAACACTGTGCTTAAACCAAAAGTTGAAATGATATAATTTCACTACAGTTTTCTGAAACGTTTGAGATGCTTTCTCACAAAACCACCTCAGAACATTTTTTTTGAAATTAGAAATATTTAAACTCCAGAACTTTTGCACAGTCTGAAATCTAACGGTGATACTTTTGTAGATCTTTTTAATATGTCAGCATGCTAGAGCATTAATTCTTGAAAATAATCAAATGAGTCTAACAGATTGGTTAGTAAAGAGCAGCTCAATATTGAAGTTCAGAGAAAGACCATGGAGTATTTAATGTATATATTTAAGCTTCTAGCTAAAAACCCGAATCAGAACCACATGCATCCTTTTCTCTCCTGCAAAAATCAAACAATACCCAACCACCAGAGAGAACAAACGTGAAAACATCTATCTAGAAACTGAATTTGTACCTGCGAAACCCTTAGGAATTTGTAAATTGGAAATGAATCTGCCTATCCTGTAAAGAAAATGAGATTCTACAAACCCGCCTATACCATCCTATGAAGAAACCACTGAATGCAAAGGCTGTTGATCCAGCAGGATCCACCAGTGCTGATTTCCTCAAAGAAATTTAAATGTTAAATACTAAGAAGTTGCCAACATCTGAACGAAACTTGACTGAACAGCTTAACTTCCACGGTAACCAGAAGAGTCAGCTACACTGTTGGGGTTCTGGGTATCAAGGAGCAATTTCTGTATCTCTCCAGAATAAAGCTGCCATGATAAAGAGCTGTGAAACAGCACCAGTTGCTTTGTGACAGCAGGGTATTAATGCAAATTGTTCCAAAAAAAGAAAATGAAACAAGACTCTCTAATGCATTTGCGTTTCTGGCATGATCTCAGAGAACCGAAGAATGAAGCATGTGGAATCTTTCCAGCTGTCAACAATAAAAAATAAAAGAAAGATATTTAGAAGAACTGGTGTGTGGTTGAAAATGCAAGTAAAGGAGTAAGTTATGTGGCTGTCTATACACTTCTGGATGACAATTTCTAGTGATCGATAACTTTTTCCTGTAAACGATTTGGAAGAATTGGCTGTGCTACCTGACTGGGCTCTAGTCGCTGACAACACGCTTTTAAACATTTGGTTTCTATCCAGTCTCTTGTGCCTTTTCCTCAGATTAGGTTTATAAGTATAGTCCCTCACCAGCCCTTCTGCATTACCAGAATCACCAATTCTCAGTTTGTTCATACACATTGGTCTCCATAATCTCATCATGCTTTCAAGTCACAGTCTCAAATCAGAAACTCAGGCTTTGCATCTCCTCCTTCTCTTCAAGATGGTCTGGTTTTCTCTGCACACTGTTCTTCAGCTGCACAAGCAGAGTTAACTGGCCTTACCATGTCTACAAAGTTCAGGGATTTTAGAACAAATCATTATTTTTTAACTTGTTTCAGCCTAGTGTCTGCTTCGTACCACAAGGAGACAAACTATTCAAGAATATCTAATTAAATTTTGCTACAACTTTTAGCTGAAAAAGATGGGAAAGGAGATTTGGAAAATACAGCAGTATCCAATTAAAACAATTATTCCATTTTTGAAATGCTGAACCATTTCATTTGGAAGATTTTTAAGCAAATATTTCCAACTCTCATTTTGAGGATTTGTGTCTGCTGTTTTTATTTTAACCCACACCGAAAGAAAGTTAAACAAAAATGTTGAAACTTAAAATGGAAAAAAACAAACCTACATTTTGCTTTAGAGTAATTAATATTATTCTTCCTATCCAAGTCTGCAAATCAAAGAAGACCAAATTTCTTCTTTCATTCAACATAAGCCTTATCAATTTCCCTTCCACCCTCCTCCATGTTACTCCCTTTTGCACGAAGTTTTCAGCTACACTGGGAATGAAAGCACCAGGAGTTGATGAAACTTGTATCACGGGGTCACGAAGGATTTATACGCACATCTAAACCATCCCAGTCCCAATCCTTATTCTCACCACTTGACAAAATAATTCAAAGCCATCATTTACCACTTGAGCTCTAACTCCCTAAACTCCCTTCACTTGAATTTTTAAATTATGTTTTCAGAAAACTGGAGCCCACAAACTTACAAAGATTTTATATCTTTTCATTTATGTTAGTTTCTTTAATTGTCAGATTTGTCTCAAATGAAACAATTATCCACCTGTGTGTGGGAACACATATTAAACTAAATGCTCAAACACTGTGTTTTATCAGCAGAACATTTCACACTTTATTACAGCGTGTGTTAACTGAGAAGCTAGATTGGTGTTTGGCATACAAAATTCCCACTGACTCCAGTAGAAAAAGTGATTTATAAATCTCTAAATAATTACTGTGATCTATACATTACACATTTAATTAATCCAGTGTCCAACACTGAAGTTCAGATTTCTGAGTTCTCCCCAGATCATGTGAATTAGCTCCTGGGACTTTCTGTTTTATGATATACTAACAACTGGCCCTCAGTTTGGAGATTCGAGACCAAGAAGGATGTTTCAGAATAACAAATACATCTTTTTTCTTAGGGAGTACTGAGACAATACTGAACCTTTCTCTAGTTGTTATGAATGGAAGTTTTGGGGTAGCTCACAGTAAGACAGTCCCTCTTTGGTAGATTTTGAAAGATCTAGCAGCAGAGAAAGACTTCCTAGGTTTTAGGATTTTGGTGTATATAGGCTTCTATATCCAAAGATTGCTTTTTATCATTTATAAAAGGTCATTCTGATTTTATACAGTGTTCTAGTTGTTGCTCCTAAACTAACAAAGCACCAAGAACAAGGAGTCTTCTCAAAATGATACAACTTCCATACTAAGTTGACAATTCTCTTTCCTTTTGATTTACTGTTTTTTTCAGCTTCCAGATACACAAGATCGAGTACCAGTTATCACTATAATCATAGAGATGCTGCTATGCTTCTACTTGCATCTATGCATTTATTTACTTCTTTTGCAAATCATTAGACCTGACCTGAATAAGGAAGTGAAAAGCTCAATTACTGACAATCACACTGTTACAGCCCTATGGTATCCAACAGAAATGTGTGAAAAAAAGCGGAACGATTGTAAAGGACTGACAAGTAAGGCAATACCTTGGTGGGGTGAAGAACCGAAGGAGAGCTGAATGACAAATGGCACCCTACGTAGATGGAAAAGGTCACTGCCATAAAAGCAACCTGGGGAACTGGGAGCAAGTGCAGCACTGCTACTGACTGGAAGAAAACACAGAATCCAAACAAACAGAACAGAGCGAGAGATGCAATTTCATTCACGTGTGAATGCCACAGATTGAACTGTGAAAACATTTGGGGAGCTGACAAAACGGAACAGGATTCCCTCTACGCCATGATATCAAGATATCTGGGAAAAGTATTTACTCAGGTCAGTAATTAATTTTCATAAACATTCAAAGTCCCCAGCTTTTCTGTGTAAGAATCTGGCATAAAAATAAATTACATCAATTTGCAATGTAATAAAGAAGGTAATATTGTTTGGTTGATTATGTTAGATGAGAAAAATAACCCTTATCTGTAGTTTTAATATGTAATTACTACAAAAACCAGGAATTACAAATGACAATGAAACCAGTCAACTCAAGACTTGCACTTGAACTCCTTCAGTTCCTGAATCTTTATAGCAGGGCAGTGTCAGCCATGCGCTGACGGTATCAGGACCGACACGATGCAGGTACAGATAGCACCAAGCCGAAGCGCCACGCTCAGCTCAGCATGCATCCCACAACATCAAAGCCTCTGAACATTTGCTCAGCCTCCCAACACAAACCCCATGGTGTGCACCTCCATCCTGCTCCCTCTACAGCAAACATTGGTACATCTGCACCAAAATAGAGCAGCTGTATAATGGAGGAACCACAGGCTTCTATCACCTTTCCGCTATAACACTGGCTGCACAAGGTTGCTAAAGTTGAAATTGCAAGACAGACAAAATTCTGGTCTATCAAAGCACACATCAGCAAAACCCAGGTGAAGAGGCAGCAACGCAAGCAAAGGAGTCCCCTATACAATATGGCCTAATGCATTTGAGGAATGGGATTAGGAAGTAACAGGAGAGCACATTTTGCTTGGATGAGCTGTATTTTCAGTGGAGGGTTTCATCAACAAAGCTACATGTGCACACCCTTTTAGTGTATGTACTCCCAGAGGGCAACAGGGCAGGGAAAGGGTCAGAGTAAAATGACAGAGTTCAGATTTCTTTCTGTTAAAGCTGAAGGGATATAAAAAAACTTGATGGGAGAACTGTCACGCAGAGTCAGGCATGAATGAGAATAATTAATAACCTCTGAGCAGCTTCCCCAGCGATGTGGTGAGTTCATCTCCTGTAGTGTTTAGAATAAGGTTGAACATCTTCTAAAGGAAAAACAGGTTCTCATTTCTATTGATTGAATCATGCTTTATATGAAGATAAATTCAGTTTCTAGAGAGGATAATACGATCAATAGATGATATATTTATAGATTTGCCTGTCTTTATAAACATTTAGAAATAGGTATTATATAACTGTATATCTATTCAAGTAATTCTATAACCAGGAATAGTAATTATGCTCTAGATAAATGCATGATTTATCATTTAAATAAAGCAGAAGTATATGGATTTGTTTTATCACAATTAAGAAATCCATAAAACAAGACATTGACTCAGATGAAATGTTTCGCCTTCAAGTGTTTCTAACAGCACTTATTTGAATTTATAGGGAGAAAGAACGAAGTAATTACATGCTTTGTTACTACAAAACCAACCTACCTACCCTAAGAACTTCCTGTGTTGCAAAGAATTCTAAAAAAAAAATCATACCCTAAATTTTAGGTTCTTGATTTTATAGACCGTGAAGAGCATTGACTTACATATGCTTAACTCTTCATTTTGAATCATCTACCAAATTGTGTTGGTGACAGTTAAAAACAGGAAATGTTTTCTAAATGTTGCCTTTTCATATACACAGCAGCAGAATCCACTACGGACGTTGTTAGAACTACGTCACTGCCAAAGAAAACGACAATTTTGTTCAGAAGATTAAAAACTGTATCAACCCCCCAAATTGTTAGAAAGCCTGAGAAATTCTCTCCACACAGCATGACTTATAGCAGAGGGCATTAGCAAGAGCAATTTTGTTTTTTTTCTACAAAGGAAAAAACATACAAATAGCGTCTAGACTGAGCATATGAAAGGCGGGGCGGAGGGAGAAGAGGAGTTTTTATGCTTATAGTTACAGTAACTGCAGCACCTTTCAAGCAAGTCTTCAAGCAAGGTACTAACTCAAGGCACCCATTTTCTTGGCACAACGGCACAGAGCAACAGCAAGTTTCAAAAGCATGACGTTTATTCGTGATCTCCAGCTAGGTGCAAGGAGACAAAGTAAGGATTGGAAAAGAGAAAACACAAGACCTGGCCGGGCATAGTAGCTGAGTTGTTTCCCAGCTATTACGGCAGATACCAGAAAACAGCAGAATAATGTGCTGGAGAAATGGAATCTTGGAAGGTTAGTACCGCAGCTGCTTTGCTCTGCTGCTTTTATTGCTACAGAGGCTTCCAGTTCAACACATTTACAAGCTTTAAACTAAAAAACTAAGAAAAATCTCTCCAGCTCACAAAACCATGGTGAGCTTAAGAAAAACACAGAAACAACAGAATTAGAATCTGTTCTCAATTCTATAGCTTTTTGTAATGCATTATTGTTTCTGAACCTTCTGTTTGAGATTTGTCTGTTACAATTATGAATTCATAAAGTAATAAATACAATGGTTCTGCAATATCTTAATATCTAGAATCGCATCTTTTGGCTGAAATTCAGGCATCTGCTGGCACCGTGAACATATGCTACGCAGATTAGCAGCAGCAGTAATATCAGTAATCGTTGCAGCAACATGGAGCTCATACTTAAGAAAAAGTACATCCTTCAATTTCAATGGGAAAACAGTTCATGCTGTTCCCTCCATTTCTAATTCCAGTCCAAAGCTCCAAAATTAGACCTAATGCTCAAGAGATGCAATAGAATTAGAATTACAGACTCACAGAACGGTAGGGGTTGGAAGGGACCTCTGGAGATCATTTAGTCCAACCCCTCTGCTAAAGCAGAATCACCTGTGTCTGGCCATTAAAAATTTAGAGAATTTAGAGTATTAAAACCAAACTGCTGATGGACTTCAAGTCACCATGAGAAAGTTGTTTGAGCAGAATTAAATCTCACCATTTTAATAGTCAACACTGGGAAACTACAAAACGCCTGAGAATGCAGTGTGGAATGGAGTGATCTGGACCTTCTACTGGGGATGCACAAGCAACTAACACAACCCTACCCTCTAAGTGCTGTCCAGCCTTGTGCCCTATAAAGAACCTGTAGGTCTTCCACTCCTCTGAAAGCTAACGTTGCTGAAATTGTTACAGTGGTTGGTTTTGAGTATTTCCAAGGATGCAGATTTTATAGCCTCTCTGTGCAAACTGTTTCAACACTTATCTCCTTCACAGTAAAAAAAACTTGTCATGTTTGAACTGAGTTTCCTACATTTCAACTTGAGCTCATCACCTCTTGTTCTGTCAGTAGACACCACTGAGAAGAGCTTATCTCCCTTCTTGTTACTCTTCCCCACTGGGATAAGATTGCCCTGAGCCTTTCCTTCTCCAAACCGAACAGTCCCAGCTCCCAGCTTTTTCCAGTCTATTCGATGGTCTAGTCCCTTGGATTACCTTACCGTTCTTTTGCTGGACATGGTCCAGGAAGTCCATGCCTCTCTTCCACTGTGTGTCTCACCAGTGTCAAGCAGAGAAGGATCACCTCCCTTGGCCCAATGGCAGTGCTTGCCTAATGCAGCCCAGGGTGCTGCTGGCCACCTTCGCCGCAGGGCACATTGCTGGCTCATGGTCAACCTGCTGTCCCCCAGGATCCCCAGGTGCACTTCTGCACAGCTGCTTCCCCACTGGTCAGCCCCAGCATGTACTGGTAGAGGGGGTTATTCCCTCCCCATCAGGTGCAAGAGTTTACATTTCCCTGTGTGGAATCCCATGAGATTCCTGACAGAATGTTTAATGCTCCGTACGGAGCCTGGTTAATTGAGGAACAGTTCCTTCCACAACCAGATATTGTGCTGGGACAGCTATGCAAGTCTACATCTCTTATCTACAGTTTAAGCGCATGTCTTTCTGCCAATAAGATGAAGGTGCTACTTACTGCGATACCCAAACTCCTTTATTTAGTCTCTTAAGTAAGCCAAAGTCAGTCTTTTATGAGGAAAAAAACCCAAAACAAACACACAAAAAAACAGCTATAGAGTCTAGATTTTTGTTCTTGCTACTCTATTTTCTATCATGTAAGTTGGTAGATACAGAAACTAAAACTACCTTCTCCATTCAGTAGGGGGTGATAACTCATCACCTGAAGGAGATGTTATTATTTTTGTACAGGATTCATTTATTTGCTAAAGATGACTATCTTCTACATGAGTTTTCATTGCAGTATAGGAACTGGAAATATGTGTTTATTTGACGCCAGACTGTAGAGGGTTATAAAACAGACACTTCCAAGCACTCCCAGCAGAGCATCTCAAATAAGGCCTCCAGCTACAATGAATTAATGACAGTTCTGGCTTCTTCCAGAAAAAATATGTTTACATACCGGATTAAACAGCAAGGAAGTGGTAGTAATTATACATTAATAATAATGATATCCTATAGACAGGTAGTATCTGTTGAATGCAGGAGATCCTTCTAGATGTTTATACTAAATGTGATATTGATATTTTGCATAATATTATCATATAATTACCACAAACTAGGGTCATAAACATAAGGATTCTTAGCCTTTATTTCAACTCTAACTCACAGACAACATTAAACAAGAATTATTTCATTCAAACCTAGCTATTTCTCCATCCCTCTCTCCTTGCTGCCAATAACTGCCTGTGAAAACATCTAAGCAAATCCTGTCTTCTAAGCAGCATCCAGACTCTCTGCAAATATTACATAGAGCCAAATGCTTTGTATTACTGTCTCTGAGCCAAAAAGACATGTCAAGACTGAAAAACTAGTCATGATCCCCCTTCCAGTTGAACTTCAGTAACTTCTTGGGAATTGTAACAATATCTAATCCACAGTTTAGAATTTTCACAAAATGAAAATACTCCAGAAAACCATTCTGCGTCTACTTGCTCATTGTCAGAAGGGCTGAAGATGATTAATGTATCAAATCATGGATCCATTACACCAAAAAACTATCCTGCGAGCAAATATATCTTAGGTGCTTTACTCAGGTTGAAAACCAAATATTTTTTCTATTGAGACTGCAAAATTTGGTTTAATAGGAATAAATCCTATATAAAAAAAGCAAAGGCAAAGGTGCTGGCAGCAAACCCCCTTATCTTTCTATGTAAATTGAAAACCAGCCTGTTACATTGTATTATGATTGAAGCCACTAAAATGGCATTCGAACAAGTTGAGTCACCTTGTATTGCCACAAAGAAAATACAACATATACAGGGAGAAGAAATGAACCTATCCCTACTGTTAGCTGTAAGGAACCATCCTAGAAAATGGTGTGACAGGCACTGATTTCCTTTCATAAGACAAAAAAAAAATAAAAATCCACTACCTTTTCATGGCTAAAAGGTCTCATTTCCTTCTATAATATTTGTGTTTTTCAAAATACTATCAGCAGGTGCACCAGATTTCAAAAACCTCTTGTCCTTCATCACATATAATTGTGCTGCATATTATATTAAGAAATACAAGCAGAGGAATGTAAGTGATGGGAGTTCAATTAAAACTGGCATATCTGTTGCATAGAAAATGATTCTGCAACTGAAATCAGGTTCTAATGAGAGAAAAAAAGGAATACATTTTCACACATTTTTAATTACATAGAATTTCCTCAAACATGATTTTTAATAATATATTCCATTAGGTTAACATCATACTTAAAGAAAGTGCATTTTCTGATTTCATTTTAAGTCTGATTTTGAGCAATTACTGTGTCATTGTTCTGCAGTAGAAAGGTTGAATTCATTTACTGTGTGGTTATGCTAGTTATGATTGATGTCGCTTCTCCAAATGATAAACCAATCACCCCAATGATGTAATGTCATTTTAAGAGTGCTATAATCACATTTCTCTCAAACTGGAAGCTCTGATGAGTTCTAACAAAGATTTATTGTAGATTAAAGGCCTTCATAGTATCAACAATAGATTGCTCATTTGATGGAGGATTTGATTAGGTAATTTTTTTAGGCAAATGAGTTTTCCAGATCTATCAAGAATGGCTATTGTGAAGGGCACAGGGCAGCACATGTGGATGACTATCACCTTACATCCAAGAAGGCTCATCTTAAACTTGTTGAGAAGCTACCCTGTAATTGTAGAGGTTGAAGGAAGCGTAAGTGTGCAATCAGACAAACAAGAGGACACTTCTGTACTGTAATCAGTACGAGACTTCTGCAAATATTTCATCTTCAGTGTGTACTTTGAATACTATGATAACACTGGTGTAAGAAAAACCTACAAAATGTTAGCAAATTTTTATTACTGATCAAAGACTATCTGTAAGCTAGGCCTTAAGTCTAAGCCTCTTCAAATGCTCTTTTTTAACTCAGTCCCAAATTTAAGACTAATATTTAAATTTAATTACTCTCTCCCAATTTCTAAGTTTCCATAAAATGTAAGATAGATTTTTAAAATAATAATAAAAAAATGAAAGCACGGTCTACCTTTTTATGTCATACAGACATAGGTTGCTACTCTAAAAATCTTTCAGAATAAGGGTAAGGCACAAAAGAAGTTGAGCTCTTCCAATTTAAGTTACGTATCACTATGTGATATTTTCTTATAGATTATCTAAAGGAAACATTATGAGAACAGAAAAGAATGACATCACTAGAAAATGCTTATTAGTTTCCAGAGAATGTATTAAGTCCAGAAGAGCTCATGTTATAGAATACTCTTTGTGTCCATAGCACCCTGCCATCAGATACTTTTCTTACCCCACGGCTCACTACATTCTCAAACTTCTGCTTACCGTCTTTCAAATAACTACTTACCACGTAGGGACCTTCCCTTTTACTCTACTAGTTGAGTTTCCCTAAAAGCATTTAGGGATGGATTTTGCAGAGACCCTTTTGAGAATACAAAGGCCCTTCACCAACTAGATTGCTCTTATTCAGAAATGGCTGACACCTTCAAAGAACACTTAAAACGTTTCTGAGGCAGGACTACTCTTCTAGCTGCTATACTGACACATTAAAGATAGATCATATCCATTTTTTTTTTTTCTTTCTTCATTTCTATGGTTTCCGATGAGTTGTCTATTGCACATTTTGAGGTCTGCAGCCCTCCAGATCCCTCTGAACATCTTAAAAACCCTCAAAACTATTATTATCTTATTTTGCAACTGCAAACCGGAACTAGCGAGGAAGTATGCTAAAACTCTGAACTATTACTTCTTTGGGTAATTATATTTTAACATACTTGAACAGATCACAGGGTCAAAGGATAATTCAGGATGGAAGGAATCCCCAGAGGTCCCTGGTTCAGCCTCCTGCCAAGGAAGGGCAGCTCTGAGGTCAGACCAAGTAGCTCAGGATTTTAACCAACCTATTCTCGAAAAGCTCCAAGGACAGAGACTTCCATGGGCTCTCTGGGCAACCTGTTCCAATCCAACCTGTACGGAAGAAGTTTTACCTTATATCCACTCTGAATTTTTTATGTTTCAATTTCTGCTCCTTGCCTCATCCTCCCACCATGTACCACCAGCTACTGTTTAAAGAGCACCGCTCAAGTGTACCTTGTGCGCCCATAAAGGCCAACAGTTCAACACCACAATAACATCTCAGACACTGTTCAGATCTGTATTGTTACAGGAAAGAACGACCAGACCAGAAAACTGCCTATAAGGCACAAACTTAGTGTTTAGTTGAACAGACAGTAAGTGCACAACAGATATCCATGTTAAAGAAAAAAAACGAAAAATAAGGAATTATAGTAGACTTCTGTTTTGCCTGTATTTCTAAAAACTAACTGCATTTGCATTCCTTAATTTCTGACTGCCACATTGAAGTCAGCATTTGTTAATAAAGAAAACAACACCAAAACAAACCAAGAAACCCTAAGCACTACAGATAATATGATTGATAGCAGAACTACAAATGCTTTAAAACAATGGTCTGAAAGATAAGAATTAATGAATAAGCACTATCTTAGTTAAATGTGACATTGGGAGTATAGGATCACACAGATTCTGAACCAAGAACAGACATGGAATGGCAGAAATAACACACATTTTTAGATAACAGAACCTCATCATCTACATGAGATACTGGACCACTGAACATAACATGAAGAGGAACCACTGTAGGTACATCTCTCCTACAAGATGCATCGAGGAAAAGGAAAACAACTCTTAAAAAATAAATCCCTCTGATGACAAGAATTCAATAATATCTTTTACACTGCCTATAACACTCTTAAACCTAAAAAGCTCTTTACAGTAAAATGAAAGAAAAACATATATGATGCATGGTGCTTCCAAAAAACTTTCTGTGATAAACAACAGTGAGTGTTTGCATCATTTCATAGATGTGCTCAATTTTGTGGTGATGCAAGAAAACATATGCAAAAAAAAAAAAAAGCAAGCAGCGTAAAACTGGCACAAACATATCACAAAGAAACTCCATATGTTTGCAATTTTCTTACCACTGCTGGAAGCCTGCTGTGGCCCTGAACACGCTCTTAGCAGATATGAATTAGGAGAGAACTCCTCATCAGGATTGGTGTCCATGATTTGATGGGACGTATTGCTGTCTAGCAATGGCATCTGGCAGCTAACTGGTGGAGGATTATGAGAACTGGGCAGCTGAGCAGATGGGAGAAGGCTAGACGAGGATGTAGGTGGAATGGGACGACCTGGGAAAGAGGACACAGGGATCAAAGATCAGCAATGAATGTAATGAAAAAAACCCCAAACAGTCAAGTAATTGCACTGTAACTGTCCGTCGTTACACACGATTACTGCTGCGCAGAGCCGCAAAATCTCTCCTCTGCTACAAACTCGTCCCTTTGTATCATATTCAAGGCATTGTGAGCAGCTCTGCTGTGGACTCATTCCAAAACTCTCTCCCCAGCACCAGGCTGTAACTCATCAGGTGAACAGACGCTGGGTGAACGAGAGCCAGTGCCAACCACTGGATGGGGAGCGGGCTGATCTGCGTGGGCACCGTGCGCACAGCAGCCAGATGCTGACAGGCTCCGAACTGCACTCCCAGATGCTGCAGAATAGAAGTGCATCAGCTGTATCTTTTACCCGAATAATTTTCACAGAAATAGATTTTTTGGTTACATATGACCAGCAAGAATAGGGACTATAATGAGTTTTTATTGATCCAGGTTTCAAGTCCTGTTCTGCTGAAACACACCCAGCATGTCCCTGTGGGGCCTGGAATTACAACATATGTCTGTAATCATCACTAAAATAATGACGGTGGCCTGATTTTTTTTTCTTTTTTTTTTTTTTTTTTTTTTTTTTTAAAACAAGAAAACTGCTCCAGCACAGGAATCTATTAGAGGCATGTAACAGGAACCACACAAAGCCTATCTACAAGCTAAGGTTCTCCCTGTATTGCTGTAGATCTTTTCAAAACCCACCGATGGCTGTGAGAGGAAGCATGCAGAGGGGACAGCAGGACTGAAAGGGAATTATTCCATTTGTAGAGGTGGGCTAAGCAGGTATATGGGTTGGAAACTCTAAGCTTTCCTGTCATTTCACTGTCTTTCTGCACTGGTGCTGTAAGGGCAGAATTTCCTGCATAGCTCACTGGACAGATTGGTTTCAACTCCGAAACCTAATCCTTCTTGTGTACAATACACCTCAGCCCACGGTAACAACCTATCTTGGGTCAATTAAACTTGTGGCATCAAGTCAACCAAAAAAAGTTCATAATTTATCCTTCGCTTTTGTGAACTTTTCTCTCATAAGTTTGTATTTATTCATTCTGTACAATGTACACAGATGAAGACAGGCTTTGGTTTGTTGGGTTTTTTTTTTTTGGTTGGTTGGTTTTTGTTTTTTTGCATTGCCTATAAAAATATCACCAGTTATAGGGATGAAAGAAAGAAGAGAAACATGCATTCAGATCTCTGCAAGTTTATCCAGTGCATTGAAGAAATTGTTCATGAATATTTATACACAGGAAAATATGACCTCTGTGATACTGCCAAAGTCTGTGAGGCAAAGAGAGATCTGCTGCATGATAGCAACAAATGTTGAAACACAGAAAAGCTACATAAAACGGTGTAACTTCACTTCTCATGATTCTTAAAGAAACAGTAGCAAAGCAAACGCACACTGGCTTTCTCATTCATTACATCTTCATTTTTGGAATCAAGAATCCCTCACTGTATATGAATTACACTATGGCTTACAACATTAGGCAATCTTCTAGTCTCACACATCAAATTCCATTGAAGAAAAAAAAAGACAAGAAAATGAAAAAATTCTAGCCATCATATATAACATACTTGGGGCGCAGTAATCAACCAGAGATATCCCCCGACGCTGAAAACAGCACTTTCGCTACATAGTACCAGGAAAAAGTATGAACTACTCTCTTACGTTCAAAAAGTTTGAAATAAAACAAGTACCTGGAGACAGGCAAGTGACTGCTATGCTTATATTTTAAGCCCTGGATAAACTGATAATAAGACTAAATGACCAAGCTATCATATGACAGAAATAGGTTTAAGCTACTTCATATTATCCCCCATCTACTGCCTTTTATGCCAGGGAAAATTCAATATGGATGGAATATTTTCATTGTAGACTTGCATTTACAAGGAAATCATTCTAATATTGATGATAGCAATAATTACTGTTATTATTCATGATTATGCTATTCTTATGAAATACTACAGTGAACATCCTCAACAATCAAGGGAAGAGATTGAGCAAAACCAGTTTCTAATGATTTCTTTGCAATGTGTTGGAAACAAGCAGAGAGGCTGAGGCTTGACACACCTCAGACAGGAATGGGACACTGTGCCTGTTGTGTGTAATTTTCACATATTCTGGCTCTGCTTCAACATTATGAAGTTAAAAGAAGCAGCTTTATAAAAATCTGCATTTACTGTATCATACGGAAATATATTACTGTAGTACAAAAATGTTAGAAGTGTGAGGTTATGAGATGACAGGAAAAAGATTTTTTCTTCTGTGTAAACTGCATATGGTATTTCAGAGAAACGTAGGTATGGTTTTGCAGAATACATTGAGAGAAATGAAAAAAAAACAAAACCAACTACTTTTTTTTTTTTTGTTTTGCCAGGAAAGTTAATCATATTGTTACTTTCATAAATAATACAGCCCAAATCCCTGAAGAAAAGGTAAAATGACTAATTACTACAGCTTTGTTTGTAGCTTAGAGGAAATACAGGGTATCAGGTTGTTAAAACACTGTATTATTTTGGTGGGAATTTGTCTCCTGAGGAAGATTTGTCCATAAGCACACGTTAATTGAAAAATACAGATGTCTGTGAGCCACAGAATCTATTGCCAATCTATCCTGTGGTCAGATTTCCTAAAAAACTGCCAAATTTGATTAAAAGTTTTGTTGTGGTTGGGGCATTTTTGAACTTTCTTTTGAGTTGATTTTTTGCATCTATTAAACATTAAACTCCCACTACAGCCTTTCTCCCCACAGTAATGGGGCTTTAGTAGAGTGTCTTCTCTCTGTATGGCTCTCCACCCCCAGCCTCTGAAACACACAGAGCATCTTTTGTAAAATTTGGTGGAAAGTGAGTTGAAAAATTACCGGAGAGGAACAGAATGAGACACTATTAAGCTTTGTTGCCTTAGGAAATGAATCTAAAGGATAACTATCTGGAGTAGTTGAGAGAATGGTTGCGAAACCACCAAAGAGAACAGAACGCACGCAGTTAGGCTACAAAGAGCATGCTAAATGCAATTTATGTGTTACTATATACTCTCAAGTTAGAAATAATGGGTTCAATTCATAATGGTGAATACTAAGATCTTGGTAAAAAATAAGTTCAAAGTACCATTTAAAATAGCAGACTAAGCTTTATAGGTTTCATAAACCTGAGCTTCTTGCCAGACTCATTCATGTGTCTGCAGATACCTTAAGAGTCCTATGTTGAAACCTCCCATCTGTTGAAATGATTCTGAACTTCACAATATGGGACTTGCAATACCCTCCAGTATTATAAAACATAGCGTGATGCACGGTAACATCAGTATTCTATTATACTGCTCTTTTCAAAAGTGAAATCCATAATGTAAATAGGCGTTCGTATAATTTTTATGCGCTCATTGGATATTAATATGATAAAGCTTCTATGAAGATTTTTATCTTGTTGAGCATTGACAGAAACCCTATATAATGAATACTTACTTCTATTGATAGCAATAATATGATTGTGTAACACACTCAAAGAAAGAAAACAGATACAAATTCTAGAACGGGAAACCAAAGTCTTAAAGCTGATATATTACAATTTCAATAGTAAAGTTAATATTAGTTCTTCTTCCACTATCTGCTCATATGCACGTTCCTATGGCATATACTCTTGCATGGCAAAGACTCGTACAGATATTGAATATAGTATTTGTAAGGTATTTTTAAAAAAAGCGAGCAGCCAAGAACAAAAATACCTCCCCCTCCCCATTACTTTCTCATGTAATTTATCTTACTACTTAGAATGAAGGAAGAAAATTCCTAACTATCTTTCTGGAGGGCATTCTGATTTGAGATAGCTTTGGGGTTACATGCCATATAGGGCTTCACTCTTCGAGGGCCTTTTTTAATCCTCTGATCACTGATCAGCCCAGGAACTGTTATAAAAACATTCCTCAATTCCTGCTACACTTGAAGTCCCTGAGACTTAAAATCTGCTCTACAATCTCCATTCAAAACTGGCTCCACACTTACATTTGGCAATGATGCTACAGCTCTGCAACCACCTTCAGGAAGCCATCCACAAAAGCTGAGGATGCAGATCAGATACCGGTGAGCAGAATTCCTTTAATCTCCTTGGTAAGAACAGCTTCACAGCCAGACAGGAAGCTGAAGACAAGACAAGCTTGCCAATGTGAGCCTGCCACGTGCCGTCAGGGTGTAACGTGGCAGGGGGGTGACAGAGAACACCGTCTCAAGCCCATGCACTTGTAAGACAACAAAGAAGAGTTCTGTTCATCTTAATAACACATTTGGGAAAGGGATATTCCAGTTGCTGCTAGCCTCAAAGACCAAAACCCATCATCAAGAAAAAAAAAAAAAAAGGAAAAAGAACTGCCTGCAATCACTCTGAGCATTAATATGCATAAATGAGAGAGACAATCAAAGAAGAGCGGCAAGTTGCTTATCAGTTACTGAAGGATTTTTGAGATACTTTCCATACTCTCCTTTCCTGCTGCTGCAAAGGATCTATGGAGTATTTGGGATGAATATAGCCCATGTGTGTGTGTGAAACCCTGGCCTCTATATTCCACCATGGCACACAACAAGAAGCAGAGAACAAATATGAAAGAAATTACCCAGAATTTACAAATTTTGATACATGAGCAGTCACTGTGTAAATACACATTAAAAAAAAATAACATCTTGAAGAGCTGTTAAGTAGCTACGCTAGCTAGTAATAGTATTACCACCTAACAACCACATAAAAGAAACATAACTGTATCTATATTTATCTAAACACTGGTGTATTTAAATGTATCTACTCCCACATATTTAGGCAAATATATGCAATATACAAAAAAGAACATTATTTTAAAAGGTCTAAAGGATCAATTGAGAGTCCTTAAATAGCCATTCTGCCATTAATTTCGTCAGGAAAGAAGATCACAACCTCTATGTTGCCATCCCACAATCCTAAATTATGCATTTCAATATAAAAAACTTATTTCATTAGAAAATACCTAAATCCCGGAGCTGTCAAATGTAGATCTCAAAGCTTATTGTACCTGCAGTGGAATTCTCAAGCTGTTCCCTTCAGGACAATGTCACTTCTAAGGTTAGTACGTGGATAGCAAAAACCCACGTAAATTGTGTGAAAACCCAATGTGTTTTCAGCATGTCACACTGAGGATCCCATATGCCTAAACAGCACATTTTCATTGATAAATTACATTCATGACAGCATCTTCCTATGTGTAAAGGCTTTGATGAGCAAAATCAAGTGTCAATAGCTTTAAACAGCTGGTAATCTTTATAATCATGGGGTTATGATATAGCTATCTTGTACTTGTCTAAGGCAGGCCACTGCTGTTCATGCAGAAAATAAACATAAATGATCTGTAGCAACTGCAGTTAGTCACGTATGTTACGATCAATGCAGTCACTTATGTCTTTGTTCTACAGCTCTGTCAGAAGGACCAGGACTCAAACAGAAGAGATCTATGCAAGCCAAAAGCTCACCGTGCAATCCTCGATATGCACATCAGAATGCAAAAAGAAGGGAAACTTTAAGATAGTCATGGGGGGTTTTAAACAACTGTTTTGAAGTTGTAGTAGCACTCACATATTAATGTAAGAAGCTATGAAGTGAAAAGTGAAAGATGATTTGATTCTATGTAACCCATGGCATCGTAACAGAAAATGCAAAACACTTAATTGGCAATTAAGATTTTGACATTTACTGATTGAAGTGGATATTCACGTTACGCCAATACAAAGTATAGAACCCTATAGAAAGCAATCCTATAAAGTGATACTCGTGACTAAAGCGCTGCACGGTGTCATAAGCAGCAGCTGCTGCGTTCTTCATCTTGACTAGAATTATACAAGGGAGATAAGCCATTGATAGCACTGGCTGGACATTAAATAGAGACGGTGAAAGAGAAGGATCAGATACTCCCTTCCCTTTCTCCCGTACCTCAGGAAACAGCTGGAAACCCCACATGAAACACAAGCGGGAGCCTGCTCTGAGGCCAGCACACCCTCCACCCTCCTCCCCCAGCACAGACACGTTCTCACTGCATTTCCAAGTCAGCCTAACTGGAGCACCTACTCTGTCAGCAACGTGAAGCTCACGGTAAAGAGTGAGAAACGTCGCTAAATGTGTCGGGAAACAACTAGATCACGTAAGACACGTGTTTTTGCAGTGCAAAGCACTATAAATTAAGCAGGCAGCTGATGAAGGGGAAACTTTCCTGAGGTACAGCACATTCAGCAGACTCTCCTATTCCTCCCCAGAATAATTGCTTTCTGCAAGAAAAAAACCACCAAACTATCCTGCAAATATATCCATGTGCCAAGTGTGTCCTGCCAATGGGCTGGGCACTCTCAAACAGAGTCATATTTAATAAATTAAATATATATTGCCATAACTGGCATAAGGAATATAAATACTTTGTATTCAATGAAACTACTACAGGTAACGGACACAACAGGAAAAATCACCCATTATTTTTGTATAGTAACAACATCTATAATTTTTGTAGCTAAAATGGCATTTGTACTTCAGTGCACTGGAAGCCGGCACGGAGGCCCAGCAGGCAAAGCTTTTCTCAGGGGAGAAAGTCACATTCTTCCAGAGCTAATCGGCCTGTACTGGCAGCTCTCAGGGGAAAGACAAGACCCAGCACCCAACAGTTACTTCATCCAGCAAGTAGCAATGCTCATCTATCTGTAAAGAGGACTCGGTTAACTCTTTATTCATCAGACTGCTTTCCGACAAGAGAAAACAAAAGCCCCAAATGAAGTATACAAGAAAAAGAGGGGAAGAAACCTAGGAACTTGTGATCATTTTCTTCAGCATCAGTTCGATTTTTGTTGCCCGAACTAGCGTTGCATTTTTTTCCTCTAAGGCAAACAAGCTTCAAAACAGCAAAACAGGAAGATATAAATCAGGATTTGGATGACAGAGTTATCACTAAGGTACTTCCAGTGCTTCTGAAGCTCCTATCTCTCTGAAAGTAACAAATGAACAAAATCAGCCAAGCTAAGGAAAGGTTTTTCACAGAGTTGGTTTCACAAGAGTCAAAGTGGAAAATAAAGTCTTGCTAAAAGCATGGGGCTGATATTCCTGCACAGAGCTGTCTATTGATGTTTTTAGGTGTTTTTCTGCATCAAAACAGATGCATCAGTGAACTAAGGATAAAGTTGATACCATCACATCATACCAAGGAAAGACCGAAGGTAAATTTGAAACAATTAAAATAGAATGCCAAAAAGAGAGATCTAAACACAGTAAGTCATCACCTGTGATTTAAATAACAATGAACCAGTGAAGTTAAATCAGCGCTATGGGCTTGTATCTTTCCCACTTAACAAAACAAAGAACATCCTACTGACTTGCTTAGGGGTCTTTTCCAAACTTCTGTTAAGCAAAAACAGCACTAAATCCAGGCATGAACATGAAGAAAATTAAAATAAAGGATCATAATAATTATGTAACTATGGTATAGGCAAGAATATGCCCCAAAAGGCAATTTCTACCAAAACCCATAGGAAAAGGACACTGAAGACATTAACACGTATCTGCCAAGATCCCTATCTCCTTTATGAAAACATGAGAGAGAGTAAAACAGGAGGATCTGATGCAGCATAAAATATAGTTTTGGAAAATTCCTGAATTCACATTTTGCAAGCAAAATAGTGCATTTGTTTAGAAAACATAATTAGAGCGATGAGGCTGCTGAAGGGACTGGAGGGAAAATCTTATGAGGAGAGGCTGAGGGAGCTGGGGTTGTTCAGCCTGGAGAAGAGGAGACTCAGGGGGGACCTTATCACTCTCTACAACTACCTGAAGGGAAGCTGCGCTCAGGTGGAGGTCGAGCTCTTCTCCCAGGCAACTAGTGGCAGGACAAGAGGGCACGGCCTGAAGCTGCACCAGGGGAGGTTTAGGTTGGATATTAGGAAGCACTTCCTGATGGAAAGGGGGATTTAAACACTGGAATGGACTGCCCAGGGAGGTGGTGGAGTCGTCATCCTGGAGGTGTTTAAGGAAAGACTGGACACGGCACTTAGTGCCATGGTCTACTTGATGTTGTGGTGTTAGGTCATAGGCTGGACTTGATGATCTCAGAGGTTTATTCCAGCCTCAAGAATTCTGTGATTCTGTGATCTTAGAGACCTTATCTGTGTAGGTATAGCATTCTAATAATCTGGAAGTTAAAATGTTGTTTAAATAAAATTTAGAACTCAAGACTGTTTCTTCTTAGGTACATGTTATAATTTATATTTACATTTCCAAGTAACTCTGTGGGGGGTGGGAGTAAGGACAAATCAAGAAAATCCCAAACAAAGATTCTTTGGACAGTAATGCATAAAGTCTCATATTAGTTTAGCATTGTTGTACTTCGAGTTAAAGTTTGCCATTGGACAAGATCATTTTTATAAGGTATTATATGTGATAGAAAAAAAAAAAAGGCAGAATTTTTAAATAGCAACCATTTGATGTTACAAAAAAAAAAAAAAGAAAGAAATCCTATGTTAAAATATATTCATATTTAGTATGTTCCTCTTCCCTGCCCTCTGAATTAGAACCATTTACTCTGCACATCCAGGAATACAGTTTGACAACGGTAGATAATAGAAAAGGGTTGAACAAAGAAGAATCTGCAAATCCTAGTCTCACTTTTTTATTACAGATGCATTCTACAAGCTTGTTCAAGTTTTGTTATCTTCCTTAAACCATTTGACCTCTGTATGTGGTTAATATTGCCTGAAGTACTGCGCATGTGTAATTCTGGAATATGAAAATCACTTTTCCAATGCTAGATCCTATCATTACTAAAATCTGTGCAAAAGGATAAGACTAACTTGGAAATCAATCACTTCTCTTCTGACTTCCAGTGATAAAGTTAAATTAATTTTCCTAAGCAACCCATCTACAAAATATATCAGTTTTGTAGAATTTGGGTATTAAAAATAAGTAGACAGTTATGACTTAAAAATTATCTAACTCAATTCAGTACATAAAGGAATAATTTGCTGCTGTCAAAAGCTAATGCCACTTAATTCTTGTCTTGTTAATTCATCTGATGCCCCTTTCTTTTTTAGTTAAAGATAAAAAATAAAAACAATTTACAGCTAGAAGATGTTAGGGTTTTGCAGCTGTTCAATGTCTTTTGGGCAGATTAAATTCTGTAATGAGAAGTTATAAGCCTCATTTTATAAAAGCAGTTGCTGTCTTGGGAAAAGCATCAGTGAGTAAGATTAGAAAACTCTTTTCTTCCATGAACCTCTTACACTAGGAAGCTGATTACTTGGCATAGGTTTGATACCTTCATAGCTGCAAAACAGGAATTTGTTTCAGTGATTTTCTCTATCACTCATAAAGTCAAAATGTCTTCTCTAATCCTGCTGTACCTTCGATTTAGCCAGTACAATCAGAGCAACAAGAAACAGAGAAATCCACCTGAACATAACTCATAAGAACTTGCATTAACTTCCCTAAAAGAGGCTGCATTGACATAAGTGTAACTAACGTTACAAAAACTCATCAACTGCCTGTTCCTTGTGGGACAAAAATAACATTTTAAGATTAAGCATCTATTCAGAAGAAATTTATTGCAAGATTGAAAACC
This sequence comes from Baryphthengus martii, assembly GCA_013396935.1. NCBI lineage: Eukaryota > Metazoa > Chordata > Aves > Coraciiformes > Momotidae > Baryphthengus > Baryphthengus martii. Next base: position 384,674 of record VWZK01022260.1, read on the forward strand.
ATCATTGTATATGACTGAACTTCTATCTTTATAGTAACAGCAATAATATGTGCAGTTTCTGAAAATTGGAAAGAAAAAAGTTCCTCTTTATCGATCTTATTAGTTAAGCAGGGAATTTCATGCCAGGGAATTCCACTAAGGAAAGGGTTATAATTAGGCCCTCAGTAGTTAATTACCAGACACCCTATGACATCTACCTCCTTAGATAAATCTACAAGTACTTGATCTTTCTTCTAAGGACACAGAGAGTTCAGACTACGTTGTGCTACAAACTTGCTTCCACTATCCAAAAACCTCCTGTTCCATTTCACCTCATTTTTTGAAATTCTAAACACTGTTAAACAACACTCACGCCATCTCCACTACGTATCCTCCTGAGTGACACCGGCCTTACTTCTATTAGAGAAATTTTTTTCTGGGAATGTTGCAACACTTGGTGATTTAAGTGCCTGGAGTCACTAAAAGGCGGGAAAAATAACACTATCTTGAGCGAACACACACGAGAAAAACTCCAACCTGTAATTATTTAGCAAACTCTGTGAAAGTCATACATAGACAGTACTAACTGGTGGGAGTTGGATAATGATTAGAGAGTTTGTGTTAACTCTTTGCAACCTACCAAAAAAGCAGTTCTAACTTTTGGTCAACAAACGTGGAATGAACAGAAGGCTTCACATGAGCAGTATTATATAAATGGATAAATAATATGCTTAAAATCTGCTCTGTTGTATAGTACAGTGCCAGTGCTATGTTCTGGTTAATTCTGCTTCTGGTTATTAAGCTCTACTTTTCTTAGTTACACGCACAGTTTGAATACGGTGTTTCTATTTGCTTTCTAAATGCGTCTAGAATGCACTTTTAAATTAGAGCTAAACATCTGCTGTGATACACTCTAGGCATGTTTGCATTTTAGTGCTGGGAGATACTAAGGTGCCATAAGAAAAGCATCAGTATTATGGGGATTAATCTTCCATTACTCTTGATACTGATACTTACATTTACATGATATTATTTTAATATTTATATTTCTCTTGCTTCACCTAGTTTCTCCTCTCAAGATCCAATCTTGCATTTCTTACACAACTCGTATTGACGTTAGCAGAAGTTTTGGGTGTTCAAGGAAATTAAAGATTTGACTTCTGAGTCATGTATATTAAAGATTTGACTTCTGAGTCATGTATATCACTGGCAGGATTTTCCAAAGCACAAACGCAGGTAAGCGCTTAACTTCCCCGTGTCTTACTGCCTCTTCAAGAAGCTAAACATCTTTTTTTTTTTTTTTTCTTAAACATTTACAGGTGCTACAAATGTTGAAAAATGTTACAACATTTTACAATGAATGATTGTGTGCCCTGACAAGAAGTTATCGGGCCCCATAACAGATCTTGCTTCAAGAATGAACATTTCACCATATAAAAGCAAACCACAGTGAAATCTGAGCTCCAGCCAGCTAAGCCAATACAAATTGCAATTTTGCCTTCAGCCCAGCCAGGATTTTACCCTGGAGTCCTAAAAGGCTTTTGCATAGAGAGAAGCTCTCCCAATTGCGCTCTTTCCCTGACTGGAACTCCAGGCTGCTGCTGTTCATTCAATTCAGGATAGTCCGCTGTGCTCAGACCTAGGAATACAGCTTGGAGCTTAAGTTCAGATCGGAATCAAAGGAGATGAAATTCCATCACTAATACAGAACTATGTCTATTTAGCCCTTCAAGATCTCTGTCACATGTTCTAGTAGAGCTGACTATTCCCTGAAGAAGATATCCAACACAGAAAGTATCCAAATACAGGATTATGGACAACCTACCTAACCACTTAAACATGAGCAATTTCAGTGCAGATGACATTTTGTTCAGCCCTAGTATTGAACAAGGTTTGACGTATTTCTGTCTTTCTCCATTTGATTTCCAGTCCAGAGTTTGGGAAGTAGAATCAAGTAATAAAAAAACCCATCCCAGATTATAAATTATGGAAGAAAGCGAAATATCATTTAATGTTAATAATCATTTAATGTTTGTGGGTCATGCCTTAAATGAATACTGAGTTCTGGCCACTTTGCTTACGTGAAAGCTGAAAAATGCTGATTTCTTAAGGTTTATGCCAAATATCACTTGATGTGAAAAGATTTAAGCCAAAATAAGACTTTTCTGAGTGGTAGATTGCAACACAACGGTTATGAGACCATTAACTATTTCACCATTGCTGTGTAGGCCCATAATTAATGGAAGTCTGGGAGACCAGTACAGGAAATTAAAAAGATAAAATTTCCTTTTAATGAAAAGAAATTGCAGGCATGAAAGTCTACTATATGGAAAAGGGAGCTTCACTCTGCAGCACTAAGAAAACCTGTAACCTGATTAAAAAGCACCAAATCTTTATAGTTACAAGTAAAGTTACCAGAACAAAAGAATCAAGTTACATGTTCTTCCCCTAAAAAACTGGGCTCTGTTCCATGCCTTTTGGGAAAGCAAAAGCCCCACTGAAAACCAAACAGGCTCCAGAATGGCTTGAATGTGCTATTCTGTTTTTCAGTATGAACTGTATCCTTAAATAATGACAGTTTCTCTCATCTTTTCAGTCTTAAAGAACTTTGTAACTACAGCTCAGAAATACATGGACAGAGAAGAATTAAAGCAACTGAAGCTGAAATATGCTACTCAGGAATCCAAAGTTTGTTTACACCATTAGAAGGCACTCAAATATATATCCCCATAAATGACAAGGTCCCAGCAGCAAATTAACAGGAACAATTTTCCCATCTCAGGAGCTGTCAAGATGGGTTCTGTTAGCCAATTTATCTTACTCTAGCACATCTCTGGTGCTTGTCAATCAATATGTGAAACATTTGGTACTGATTGCCATTTTTCTATCCACTTCCTTTCGCCTCTCGTACCAGGCAATTTACTGCAAGTCAATCAAGGTTGAAGCAGACCTTGTTTAAATAAAACACTGTTGAGTTCTTTTCACACCAACAATTTCAAAAACAGAATGAGCTGTAGCTTTTCACATTTACATTTATACTACTTTTTCTGGTTTTCCCAAGTGTCATGCTTGAGCTCTAAGTCATAACTAAACGCAGCCAAAGGCTTATGGAGAAAAGAGTCAGGTAAAACGAACTGAGTACAACTCTATGTGCTTCCGCTGTCAAAAATTCAGCCTATCAGTGAAGACAGAGAGCATTAAAAAGTACTTAAGTCATCTGGGATTATTTCTTTTTCACCATACTTGGTCAGGCCTCCACACCATAAAAGCAACTTCTAACTTGTCTGAACTTCTTAACTTAGGGTAATTATTTCAAATATTCATTTATACTGCAATTCTAAGGGAAGGAGGAGATCAACATAACTACATGTCACAAATAAAAGTATGAACGAAATTAATTCTCCTAACTAAAAACTTGGTCTTACGCTAAATACACTGACAACTTCCCCCTCACATTCAGACGAAACAATCCCATGGCAACGCCAGGTCACATCACGTCTAACTTTGACACTATCTTGGCATCACCTCTAAGCAGTGAGGTAGAGAAATACAGCAGAATCAACTTCCTTTTCCATACATAATATCACCTGGTGTACAACTGAAACAACATATGCATTTAGTACATAAGACTTAACAAATAGTATTTTTAAAACTTTGAATCGCACAGCAAGATTTGGTTTCACAAAGAGTACCTATGTAGCTTTTCTATCGTGCACAATGGCATCTCAGTTTTTAGGTTCACCATGAACTGCAAAATTAAGCACGTGATCATTCGCAACACTGGACAAGAAAACTACTGTCTTTGGAGTTAGAACGGCAATTAAATACCTGAACCATGCATTTATGTGCTACCACTGTACAGAGTGACAGCAATTTATTCAGTTTAATCCTGTTATTTATTAGATCCACATACACCAAATCCAATGACGTACAACGGCAACAAAAGAAAATGCAAATCAGATCAACCTCTAAGATTCCACAAGTAACGTTAAGTAACGGATGACATAGTCCTTTAATAACAGAGGCAAATAAAGTGTCTGTGGTACTCTTCCTATTAATAAGATTATCTGTTCTTGTCCTTTTTAATTTTAAATGATTCAAAGGTGTCAGATATTCCCTACCCACAAGCTCAAATGCGTATACATACATGTGTATATATATGATATTTATTACTGTGTATATATTCTTTTTTTTTAGTGCATATATATAATAGAAAAATAAATTGCTCTAATATACATGCTAGAAAATGAATGGCTTTTGAAAGAGATAAAAATATCAGTCCCTTCTCCGGTCAACAATTTACAGCTATTAAAAAAATATAAAACAAGTGTAAGTCATTAAAAAGGATGCCTCAGGTAAGGTTCTCAAATTCGCCTGTAGTTAGCACTTGATAGAATTTTGTGATAGCAACATCCTTAGGACTACTTTCTAGGACTTTAATGTAAGACCTGATACCTTCTCAATCTGTAGCACATAGGATAAAATATATCCAACACCTGTAAGGGAGCCAAAGACTAAAAATAAACAGAGCACATTATAAGGCATATACAATCAGCAGTCCTACTCTCTCTGATTTTTAAAAATCCCTTACGTTATGACAACATAACACACGATTTCACCATGTTTTGGATAAAGAATGCATTGGTTTAATTACAAAAGAAGAAATGTTAAACATTTTAGAACATTAGTCTCATAAGAAGCAAAAACCTCTCACTGTTTAACCTCACTAAGGCGGTTACTGCAAGTAACCCTTCTGAGGCAGTTCCCAATGTAAGGATCTTCTTTTATGCTGCTGCAAGTAACTAAAAAAACCCCTTCCACATATGTGTGTTTATATAATAGTCATAGGTGTGGATATTTTATTAACACATACAAATACATACATACACACAGAAGTGTACGTGTATACATATGTGGTCTTCTAATCCTACCAAGAGCTGACCTTTGAGCTATTTTCAGATAAAAAAATAAATCTCACTACTCATGGAAAGAAAGATGTATGTTTTACTTTACACTGATGCCACTAAGGAAAAAGAAAACAAAAGCCAAAACCAAAACAAACAAGGAAGCTGGAGATAAAAATATTTCCTGCAAGGCAAAACCAGTTCCATCATATTTGGATGAATCAGGCTAAGTAAATGCTTCAGTAACAAGAGCCATTAGCCCACTATAAAAATTATCATAAAGGTAGTATAGCAGCTCCATATTCCTAGTTTAGACTTACGATAATGACAAAAGATAATGAGTGATTTTCTTGCCTAGTCTTCAGAAAGATGCCTCCTACACTAAAGCACGAAGATCACACTTACGTAACATTTATTTTATCATTTTCAATGATACAAGAACACTTACATATTAATAAATGTTCCATTCATTCTACCTCATATATCTAAAAGATCTCTGAATAAAGCAAAACAAACCAAAACATTTTAATCCTCAGAAAGCTCTGGACTTACTCAAATCTAACCTCTGTCACTGGCCGAGGCACGTACGGTACTTTTGCAGTCCTCTTAGGTCTGTGGAAGTTACTCAGAGCTTTCAAAAAGCTCACATCTGGAGCGCAGGTTTGCAGTGGGGTTCTGGCAATTTGGAAAGGCACTTCCTCCAAAAGAAAACCAAACAAAACCCCTACACTTGCTTATGAACCCCTTCTCTTTGCTCATAACAACGACCATCTTTGAATGACTAGCATATTCTTCTCAACAGTTACACAAATTTCTCGGTACATGCTTTCTGATTAGGAATCTAAAAGGGAATGTAAAATGTTTCTGCTGTAGAAAGAAGCAATAAATGATGGGTGAAGTTACTTGATAGCTGAATGCTCTAAACAAGCAATCGGCTTAGGTCAAAGAGTTAGAAGACTCTCTCCTTTCTACCCACCTCATCCCCAGCTTCTCTATCCCCCAGATCTTCACAGACTTTCCCTTAGGGTCCTACAAAGACTGAACACAACATCAGACGGGTTTTAAGGGAATGTAGATGAAGTTAGTAGGACAGAGAAGACCGATCTAGAGAGAAGCAGCGTACGCACAGTCTGACTCATCACCTGCCACAGGGTCACAAAGGAAGTTACAGTTCTCCCTCAAAGTTGATCCCGTGTTTCACTATCCTTACCAATAGCTGAAAGTCCAGCATTTCCATCTGTTCCTATCCTCTTTCTTTTCCTCCCATTACTAGATTGTTTAAAACTTTAATTTTCATCCGAAACGACGATTTTAGCTGCTAAGAGAATTGCAATTTTCTGTCTCCTACAGCCCCAGGGACTAATTGAGAAGATTACCTGAAGGCTTGAGGCTCGAGGAAAGAAAACTTGCTTAAAACGATTTCTGTAAAGAAGAATGACGGAAATAGGAATAACTGGGAGACCTTTCTGCCACTGGAGATTTCTACATTTCAAATAACAGTATACTGCATGTTAGCATGTGCTAGGAAAAAAACCCAGTAATCATACAGCGAGTTTCAGTGATTTCTTTTACTGCAGTACATAGAAATCTAAGTGATAGATAAGGAGCTTGTTTTCACTACAAATCAGAGAATAAAAAAGGAGTCTTGATCTAAAAATATTATAATTTAAGCAGGGGTCAAGTTTCTTCTGTTTGTGCTAACTTGCTACGCTGAATAGACGAAATTCGTTAAGTATGTAAGGCTGAAATAGCGCTTCTCTCCAGCTATCACGGACACCATGTTAAAGTGGTATTGAGGACTAAATGAAATAGATAGGTAAGAAAGAGTCAAAAGACAATTTTAAAAGATGTTGTTTTACCTACACTTAATGAAATGAAAACTAAAAAATCCACACTCTTCTATCAGAAGTCACGATCCCATCAAAAACTCATGTACAAAACTGTTCCAGCAAGGTCGGTTAATAGAAATAATACATTACAATCCAGCCCATTTGGGGCTTTTGTTCTTAAACACTTCAGTAAATGGGCCTGTTTGTTAACTCCAACAGATAATTATGATGTGCAATAAAAAATTCAAATTACGTTAATAGGCCAGAGAACAACGGCTGTTTCTCAAATCACTGGCAATTACTAGACATAATGGTTCTCAATTAAGCTGGAGGGTATTTTCAATCGTTCATAATTCACTATTTTAAAAGTATCATAAAATATATATAAATGTGAGCTGTTAATAAAACTCTCAGACCAGCAATGTAGCTGTTTGTCACAGAAAGTAACGCCTATTTTACTTCCATAGTGTTTTCTTCTCTGTGAATGATATGTGAAGATATTTATAGCGAAAGGAAGGTAAATACAGAGGACTTATTTCTCAGAGAGCTCCTAAGTGCAAGAAGAGCTACAATCCTTGCATAAGCAACTTTGGTTTCCCTCAGGGATACAGTCAGCAATTGTGAATGTCATCACCAATTCTATTTTTAGACACTGCAGCTCACTATATAAACTTGAGTGCATCTGTGGATGTGGACTAGAGGAGTCGCCACCTGTCCACTTTCACATTGTTACTTCAGATATTTTCCAAGGGAATAAAATGGACCAAAAGCAAAACTGGAACAATTAAGAATGAAGAAATCCTATGAATCATCATTCTATGGATCATCTCTCAATGACAAGCTTAATGCACTGTAGATTTCCACCAAACAAAACACACACCTTTAATAAATGAAGCCATTAAGGAAAAAATCAATTGGCAATAATTATTATCCACACTTCAACTAAAACTACCACTTATCCACCACAGGTGTAACCTTGCATTAGGGAAATGGCACATTCAGTAATTGCTAAATTCTTATTATAACTTTACTACTTATGATCAATAATCAATTCGCTGGACACATCCTTGAATCGCCTAAGTACATATATTTAAATACACATGGGTGCACATGGGGTGTATTTATTTCAAAGGCAACCACTCCTTATAAACATTTTCTCTAATCCAACCACTTCAATGTTCCTCCTGCCAAGAAGAAAAACTTCTTTCATTTTTCTTGAAATACATTTGCATACATACTCCTGAGAAAGAGTCAATCATTCAAGAATAGTTCCTAACGGCAGAAATTTGTATTTTCATATTTAAACAGCAACTGAAAGATTGAGCACAACACTGTGAATCAGCAGTACAAGACAGTCATTCATCATCCAGACCCTAGGATCTGTTGAGAGTCTTTACTGCTTTGACCTCATTAAAACAGTACAAACCACGAGCTAACATAAATCTGTCTCCCTAAATACTTTCCTCTTTAATTTTTTAATAGTTCCACACAAAGGGAAGGCTTAAAGCCAATTAGAAGAGAGAAAAATACCATTATTTTTGCCCTGACAAACTGTTAGTTATTGGATTTGGTCATTTCACTTTAGAAAACCATTACTCCCATTTCTGAGTGAATTAGTAATTACTCTATTTATTGACTTCCCTTGGCTTTTTTTCGCTTATTGGTGGTGGTGGTGGTTTTTTTTATAGCCTTCTCATTTACTCCATTTTCTCTTTCACTACTTACTTTTGAACTCAAACTTAAAGCTAAAGTAAATCTCAAGTGTTATAGCTGCACAAGCGTATCTACGTACGGACTAAACTGTAATTCTAACTTCATTCCAAATGGGATTATGAATTCATTCCTATGCAGTGAAAACTTGGTTTTGCATCTCATTAAGATCATCATACAATACCGACAGATGCTTAAAAGCACCTAGTCCTGAAGGAACTGTTGAGAAAATTGAAACTAAAGTACTGATGAATGATAATCTAATGATACTGCAAAGGTTTTACTTTCCTGTACTACATCTAGCAAAACATACATATACGCACCCACCCCCAGCCCTGGTCAAAAGCCAAACAAAAAAAAAAATCTCACAGAATAGCTGCCATTTTCATGTTACTTCATACTGTTTGGCACTGTGAGCAGCAGCCATCACTTTACGTGAAAAAACCCCCAACAAAACGAAACAAAAAAAGGTTGGGATTAAAGTCTCCCAGAATTCCCAGTGACCTCAGTAGCTGCTATGCACACAGAACTGTGAACAGAATATTACCATTAACATTCTAATCATAGTAAACAAGCATCTGGCTGTCACTTAAAATACAGCTTTTCTCTGCTGATAATAAGAAGCATTTTCTGCTAATTTCTGTTATCTGTAAATCTCTCTTGGCATTCCAAGTCTGCACTTAATGTGCTGTACATGTTTCACTCTATGCACAACGAACACTCACATCAAATGTCAGCATGTCTTCTTGTTATCTTAAAGACAGGCAGGGATTCGTTCAATAAAACATATAAAGAATAAAAAGGAATATAAGGACTAAGCATCTATTTAATTATTATGCCACAGATACTCAACGGACTCATGTACATATTTACTTATTTTCATTTACATTGGGGAAATAATCATAATCCTTTGCAAAAAAACCACTTTTATTTCTTGGCTAGCTTCACTCATTTAACTGCAGAATAGGAGCTGAAGTCAAGTTTAGATCAGTTACTTATTTATCCAGATATCTCAGCTCTAAATGAGCGCTAGAGTCCATCAGCCTCACGTGAACCGTACCTGCTCATTTCCAGGTACGTCGATGTGCTCTCTGCTAGCCTGTTCCTACAGGATCCCTGCATGGCTGCAAACCACAAACGGAGTTGCCAACAGCTGCCACATTTTGTTTTTCACACTCTGTGTTCCGTTAGACTACTGGAAAACTAATCTGCAAGTGACCCTTAGGAAAAAAAAGTACAAGCACAGTACACAGGTAAGAAGAAGCCATCTTTAAAAATTAAATTTGTGTAATAAATGTCGCTCCTTCTTGATTTACTGGTGTAAATCATAAGCAACACAGTTGACTGAATTCACTGATACGAAGTCAGAACAAGGGACGTCACAATTCTGCCACAAGTTTTGAACTTTAAAACTCATGAAGTATTTCATAGGCATCAGAAATAGCAATATACTTGTTAAATCAAAGAAAAATTAAAAAATCTAAATTGACTTCAAATGGAGTGCCTATCTTTTTAATTTTTATTATACTTTCTTTCTTATTCTCTCCCTCATTTAGATGCTTGCAAAATAAATATAATTATATCCAACTTTAATAACTTTGGTACCTTGAGCTGCAGGTGCTAGTATGTTGTATCTATTACCATATCTTAAGACCTTTTAAGAAGATTGCATTAATTTCTATGATAATTTAGAGTCTATAATGCATTCCAAGATGCGAATAGACGTTAATCACCACAGAATTATTCTTCTGTATACTAACGAAGTCATGCTGTAACCAGTAACTACTAACTTCTAAAATTCAATAGTGCCACTGAAAGACTTCATTAAAATTTTGTTGGAATAACGATACCCCTGGGAACGGTTTAAAAAACCCAAATTAATCAACAACTACATGAATTTCTATAGCTTTCCTATATAAATTATCAGGACTGAAAATGTTTACAGTATCCATTCTCCTCTTTTCTCAGTATTAATAGAAGTTATCCATGCGCATTTATCTTCTGCCACTACCACAGACTTTGTACAGCAGCTGGCTCAAATACAACGAGTAGAAAAGAATATTCATTATTAAAATTATATTATGTTCAATACACAGGTACATCACTGAGGACAAGGTGACATCAGTAATTGTGTAACCATTCTGCTATTAGAATATTTAGATGGATAAAATAAGGCAAGTGTTTGTCTCTGTGATTTAAGTCAAGGCTCAGTTTGTTTCATCAACTTGAACAACCTCTAGCAGAGCAACATTCAGACTTAAATATTTATGCAAAGAAGCGAAAATTGGCAACATTTTTTCTGGAACAAGCTCACTTACAGCTTTTCTGCAACCTAGAAGTAACTAAGGGATGCCTTTTCTGTATTAGCCTGTTCACTGCTGCTTCTCGACGGTTCTATGAAAGGCACTGTAGGGAAGGCAGTACATTGCTTTGCCACTATTAGGAAGGTGACCCCAAAAATGAAGTACTACTCCCATCTCTTCCAAAGAGGTTACTGAGTGACCCAGCTTTCAGCTTTGCCACGCTTCGCCCGCCGGACAGGCGGGAATGCTGGTTTTCTGCTTCACTGCTGTGTCGATATGTTTGGTGCTGATTATATTAAACCTCAAATCTACCTTCAACAGACAAAGAAGAGACAGCCTTAGCAGAAATTATTGGTGTGCTTCACAAACTGAACAGTTTCACTTAACAATGGATAACTGCAGCTATGTTATTGCATATGGAGATTTTAGTTCCATCTTTCCAGACCTGGAGTACCAATTTCTTGAGGGTTGTGGTCAAAGAACGATGTTTTGGGAAGTTTACCACAATTTTTTTTGGTCGAAGAGCTGCAATTAAATAGAGTACTTGAGCTGGAAGTGACCTACAGTGACCATCCAGCCCAACTGCCTGAGCAGTTCAGGGCTGACCAAATTGCAGTGTGTTGCTAAGGGCTTTGTCCAAACGTCTCTTTGAACACTGACAGGTTTGGGGCATCAACCACATCTCTCAGAAGCCTGTTCCAGAGTTCTGCCACCCTCTCAGTGAAGAATGCAAATGCACAGCAACAGCTCCATCTTTGTGTCTGCTCAGGTCTCAGGCGATCTGAACAACAGAATCAAGTTGACATTTCAAAATTTCCATGTGGTTAAAATTTTATACATTGAGTTCTCAAAAAGGAAAATTACTGGTTTAACATTTTTTTGCCTGTAGACAACAAGCAGATTCAGGCAAGGAGCTGGAAACCATTATGACATTGTGATGACTCAAATTGTTGTTCCCTCTGTCAGAAATTAACCTACGTGCAGAGGTTTAACAGGGAGCTGTGATTCAGCAGCTGAAGAGGATTCCATTTACGGTATTCTCATTATAATGAGCATTTTCCCCAAAAGTCTCCTACCACGTCTTTGAAAATTTTAAAACTAGCAATCACTTCAGTGCCATGTTTTAAGGTGGGTTTTAACTGCTGGGCTCTGTACGATGCTGTCAGCACAATCCTTGAAAAACATTATGATGTGGTGGAAGAAAATCATCTCTGATGTGAAATATATCTCAGAAGAAAGTAAGAAAAAAATTGGGAGACTTTTAGATTAACTTTTATTATGATAACTTAAAAGACTTTGCACTCTTTCTGGCATCATGTCTGTTACTGTTGAACACACTGAAATTCCACTGCCTTCAACAGAAGTTCATTATGCCTTTCCAAAATGTGTCAAAAGGTAGAAGAAAAAAATTAAAAGACAGCTTAAAAGGTCCCAAATGTTCTGAAACCCCCAAATGTAACATTAGTATTCCAGATAAAATTTGAATTTTGAAAGATATATTGAAAGATTCTGTAAGAAGACGAGATTATTTACTCTTCTTTTAGCATTTAAGCAGTTCACTTTACAAGATGAATATCTAATTGAGAAATTAATTATATAAAGCTGGTGGGTTTTGGGGTTTTTTTTAAATAACAATCTGGGATTTATTTCATGGTTGGGTATTTTTGTAGCAGCAGTCAGTGCCACTTGAACAGTGACGGGATTTAAGCTGCCACCAATATAAATTAAACCATTAGCTGCTGTGTGTAGAAAAATTCAGAATCTTGAATTGAAGTCTAAACAGACAAGCAGAGGAAGAATTTATTCTCACACATTTTATATAAATAATCACTTAAATCTGTACATGTTAAGTACAAAGTATGTGTTAGCATAACAAAGTATCCGGTTCATACAAATGTGATTCTTGCCTTTCTCACTGAAAGAGAAAAAAACTGAAAAAAAAAAAAAAAAAAGGCCGTAGTATAAAACAAAGGAACTGCCAGTATATTTACCGAAAAAAAAAAAAAATTAGAACAGCTACAGGAATCTTATACCTAGAAGCCCTATATAAACTAGTAACAAGGAAGAAAGTTTAAAAGCTGAATAAACACCTAACAAAAACCATTGAAGAGAAGACTTCAATGAAAGATAATGAAGGGAGTGCACAGTCCCTCATTTCAGCTGGGAAACGCTCCAATTCCTCATCTTCCTCTAGCTGTCAACCACACTTCAGAGCTTCCAGGAAACATGAGACCCACCAGGGCTCACAAGTTCACCTTTGAGTTTCCGGGTATTTCCCCTGTGCCAGGTTCCACCTCTTCCTCCGCACAGCCAGAGCCCCAAGCTGATAACCCGAAGGTGTGAGAAAGGACCAAGCAGCCAAGGTTTGGAGGGGAGACAGTGAGAGAGCCAAATAGGCGTCACCTTTCCTGGCCATAGGCCATTCTAGGTCACTGCTCTTCAAACCTGGTTTATCTTGAATTATAAAACTTTCCTGGAGATAGAAGGATGCAAGGAGTGCCGTAGGGGTGGGGAAAGACTCGCAAAACACAATGGTAAAGTTGAAAAGGAGAGAACAAAAGTGTAGAGTTGTAAAATCAGTCACAACTCTTGCCTTTCTACTGCAACAGGTCTTAAGACTTTCTAACAGCATAACCCTGCAACAGAAAGCACTTCTAAATCAACACAATGAAAACCCTAGACAAGACTCAGTATTTCATTTGCTGTAACTCCACTGATTCAATACGATTACACTCAATATAAAGTGCTGAAATGAAGACAAAAATTAAGCCTACCTACACAGTGGAGTAGGAGACAAGGAAAACCAGTAAAACTTCACAGAGACAACTCTCAATATAGGAAAACGATTAATGCTACACTTTGGCAAGTATCTTTTCTTCACACATTTATGCTCTATATAGATGGAAAAACACAAGGGCCTGAACAGGCACCAAGCATTATGAATGCCTCTGGGAGCTCTGAGGCCTCCAAAGGACCATGACACCACAGTAAATTAAGCCCATTTAGAAGAACTGAAGAGAAGACAAGGCAGAGCAAGTGACAGAAACATCTGTAATAACAGATACTCTTACATTCTTGGTTCACAAATTCTCCTTCCTGATATCAAGTCACAAATCGTGTAGCTCAAATAACAAGATCACCAATTAAGTACAAACTGAAATTTTGAAAAATAGAAACAATTGAATAAGGATGAGTTGTTCGTTTTCTCTTTTGAACAGGGAACCCCTATAAGATCATTGACAGTAAATTTTTAAGGACTATAAGTCCAGACATTTAAAAAATGTTAAACCCTTGAGTAAAAGGTACATGATAAACTTCAGTGCTTAAAAAAAAAAATCATAATAGTTATAATCCATGACAGCTTTTTTTCTCCAAATATTTCACTTTAACTGTAAAGTTGAAGAGGAATTTTCTATCATATAATTTATGATGTCAGTCAATCCACAAAAAACCTAAGAGAGTTAGGAAGAATTTTCCCATTTACAGCATCACATTACAATATGTGTATACACTATTGCTGTTCTATGACTTAAAAGAAAACATTTACCCTTTGTCATTGTCAAGAATAAGACAATTACTGTAGCTACCCCTTCAGTCTGTTCTGCTGTAGAAATGCCTGGTATTATTTAGAAGGTGAAAAATATTTTTTACAGTATTTTTAACTTGAACTGCACATTGGAAGCACCTCAAAAAGACTGCTTTGTAAACCTTTTTCAGAACATATTCCCAGATTCTGATATTAAACACATGAAGAGTTAAATATAAACGTGTGCTAAAAGCTTAAGACTTGTGCAGAAAATGCCAACCCAACACTTGATCAGCATTATTCTTTAAGAAATCTGTCTCCCTTTTTAAGTAACATATTTTGAGTCAAATTTCTTTTTTAATTTAACAATTTCCCTAAAACTTCTTTCCCCATTTAGGCTGTACTACCTAACAAATGGCTTCAATGTCCTTTTCCTCCCTTGAATGGCCATGTATATTTTGGCAGAAACGTGAAAAGTAGGAATGCAATTGCATTTGTGCTGATGCTAAATGTTAATAGATTTGCCTAAATGTCTGCTAATAGCACCCCTAGAATTAGCTAGACTAGTAGTGCATGCCTAATGTGTTGTTTTTGTAGTTGCTGCCTTAGCTGTTTTCTCCTTTTTCCTCAGTAACAAAGAGAAAGGCATTTTTAGTAAAATGTTTCTATACATCTGCAGCCGGTACGCCAGCCAGGCCACTGACATCAGGTAGCACTGACAGAGCATCACTAGGCTTACGAATCCCAACCTTCTACTGTTTCCTTAAATTAAACATGAAAAGTTTAATGTTTTTTTTTAAATTAAACATGAAGGCCTCACTCTGCCGGCCAAAATACGTCCTTCTATCACCTCTTCTAATTCCTTTAGGTCACTCCTTTTGTTAGAGAACTCAGCTCCATGCAGAAAATTGGATAATACCGTATTACGACAAAAATTCTCTTGCAACAACTTGTGTTTGCGGTTCCTTTACAAATGCATTCTGCTACCCAAGTCTTTTACTGTTTCAAAATATAATAAAAAGTAAAAATATTTTGGAAGGCAAAACCTCTCTTTTTAATAAGATCTGCTGATTTTTAACTGTCAGTTGACTAAGTCACCTTGAAATACTATACTATTATTGTAGTGCAGGACAGATAGTCCTTCTGCTCCTGTTAGAAGTACATAAAAAAGGCTGTATTCTAGCTTTAGTCTGCAGATAGGCACTGCAGATGGAATATTTACTACTAATGGAAAGAATGCACTGAAGAGAAAAAAAGCCAATAGTTGCTCCAAGTCTAAGAAACTAACTTTCAAACCTCTAATTAGAAATTCTGATCCTCATTCTAACTATGATCATATAGTAAAAAAAACAAACAACCCAAAACTACAAGTCTTTTTATTTGTATCAATGGAAACACACCACTGTAAAGGGTATGAAAATAAGACTCAAGTCCCTGATTATATTACCTTTCAGAAAATTTGTTAGCATGTTATTAGCAAAATGTTTATTTGCTAATTATAGTTTTAATTAAGATACAACAATAAATTATCTTTGCAACATTTCTGGAGCTATTTACAACTCCTGAGACTTAGCTATCTCATTCTATATCTGTAAGGCTGGCTGGCTGAAGTAAATTAAAGTTATACCATAACAACTGCACTTTGCCCACCCAAAATTCCTCCTGAAACCTGAAAGGAGGAACGCAGTGTTCCTCCAGATGCCTCTGCAAACCACCACAGCACAAACATAACCACTATTCTTATAAAGAATACCTCAAACATAACTTTTGAAAAGGAAAATGTGGATTTATGCAAACAGTGTAGCAATCAGTTTAAAATAAATAATCAAGAACCTTGCTAATGTCAGTCAAAATGAAAGAGAGATGGCATGACTGGGAAAGAAAAATCTGTATGTAATGGCTCCAGTTGCTCATCTCAATAACTTAGGATTAACCTTTACAATAAGCTTCTGTTAGAGGGTACCGTGTGCAGCTTTTCTGCACAATAAAGCATATTCTGCCTGTACCAATAGGGCAGGAATGTCTAAAAAGCCTAGGCATAGAAAGATTCTCCCAGGGTGGACTGCAGTGGAACACGCACAGCTCACCTTTGAGCCTCACATCTACGGTGTAACTTCTGACTGAGGTTGGATAGCACTGCCTTCACGACCTATCGCAGAAAAATACATCCACTTGATCTCACATGAATTTAGAGAATGCCAGACCACTATGGACAGCAGGGTACGTGATAAGGAGTACCTCAAATAGAAAACACATCCCAAATGTCAACACATTCTAGATCAGCAGGAGATGCAGGTGCCACCTGCTCCAAGTCTCAGCAATATCAATTTTCAGAATTCTGCAGGTCAGGGGCATTTTTCCAATTACAATTATCAAGCCAAAAAAAATCTCTCTTCAGTATACACACTGCTGTGATTTGAAAAGTAAGGTATGCCAGGTTCAAAAGCAGTGTTTTTTCTTCCTCAAAGCAACAGTGTTTGATACGTCCTTTGAAGAAACAATTTTATCTTTCAGTGACAAGTATATACACGAGGTACAACTTTTATTATGGTTGCTACCTAAAATGGCAGTGAGCTCCTTGTACAATATGGGACACTGGGGGTTCCCTCTTCATCCCAAGTTCAACCCAGAGTAGTTCTATCATCCTAGAAACATGTTACTTCAGTTGAAAGAACGCTGAGTTAGTTTTGTAGGTACTCCACTGTGACTGCACCGGGATAACAGAGCTTTATTCATTTATTTTTTTCCTTCTTTATTCTGCCCACCCTCCAGTCTTTCTGAAAAGAAAGAAGAGCCACATGGATACCTCTCCATATCACACCTATACATATTATCTTCTTTTCCATGAGTCAGAAAGCACAAAGAAATGCAAAACGTGAATATTTGAAAGGCAGGTATGTGTCAGATGATGACAGCCCCACGGCAATTCAAAGTCAAAGATCTAAGTTGTGTTTTCTGTGGTTCTAAAACACAGCAGTACAATAGCACACATACAAATATATTACAACAGTTGCTTTTTTTGAACTGTTTCTCTATTGTTTGTAGTTTTCTCATTCCCCGTCAATTACCTGGATCTTTACGGTCAAAATATAACAAGGCCAATACGCATCTGCCGAAGACCTGCACACAGAAACAGGTTTTATAAACAAACCCAACAATTCCTCAGTTTCACGCCACTGATGAGGTTGTTGCTCTGCTGACACAAGCAGTACCTTCTCATGCTGTGCACCAGAATCTTAAAAAAATTACTAAGATTTGTCTGTGTATAAAATTAAAAATTAATCTCTTTAGACTGTATTTAGTATTTCCACACAATTACTAAAAGATTAGTTAATACTAGAAGGAAGTATCAATTTTGTTCTTTAGTGGCAACTCTTGAAAATAAATGGGAATAAAGGAATTGTACAGTATTATTCAAAAGCATTAAGAGCATCTACCTGATGATGTTTCATAATTTTCCAACCAACTCTACTTAGAAAGGAAAATTGCTCTTCTTCCCTCCTTTAAAGAAGAAAAATGTTTTTCCTCTCTTCAGCCAAAGTATTGCAGCAGAATGGCACTTTAGTTTAAAAGGGGATGAAGCTGTTTCCATTCTTTTGCTTTAAAAAGCCTTTCAAGTGTTGCTATTTCTGCATTTCTCTGGTAAGTATATTTTGCTGTCTCAGTTTTACAATAAAAGGACAAGACTAAGGTCGTGGTTGCAAAACAACCTCATGGAATAATGAAGAGAAGACCTGATCGGTCCTATCTTTCTTATGCTGTGTTGCTTATTAATACCTTCTTTTTTTTTTTTTTTTCTGATAGTATTTTGTTACTAACCTCACACTGCATTTCATAACAACTTCTGCTTCCTATGTGAATATATGTACACACAATAAAATAACTGAAAAATAATCCCAAAGAAACGTGTTCTCCTACAGAAACAGCAATTGACAGCAAATAACAGTGAACTCATTACATCAAATTTTCAAAGAACGCACTTAATCACTATTTCTGCAGCCATGCTGTTTGATTTCATTATGTGGCCGAGTAAAATCTTGCATTTGCAACATCTTACACTCAAAAAGTGACTCTCAGCTGGTAAGAGATATACTCAACCCGAGCATGTTCAGAGCTGTAAACCAGGGAAAGATACGGTCACGGCCACACAAAGCTTACACTGAAAAGATATTGCATGGGATATACTCTAGCGCAGACTGGGCTGTACACTGATGTTGCAGAAGATTTACATAGATTTATAGTACTAGTTCTCCATCTCCCTTAAGGTGAAACCATGATAAAGACCAAAAGAACCTCCTGGTTGTCACAGCCCTGTCATGATCTGAAACTCTAAAGTCAGAAGATTGCACCTCTGGTAACATGCAGCAGATCCCTACCTGTACCTGGAGAGGCAGAGTTACTGTTTCCTGGGATCCACGAGGAACTAGCAGCCTAGTTCTAGAGCCTTTTAGGTCCTTCATTCCAATAACACTGTGCACCAGTGGTCCTTCCACCTCTGGTCTTTTATGACTCACCTGGAAAGCTCCCTATTCCCTTTCTTGACATCAAGCCACTTTCTGTACCCGTTTACAAACAGATGTTGTTTTTTCAATAAATGTTCTAAGCGTTCTCAATGTAGCCCTCTACAATTTATACAGAAACACACTTCCTCTTGATCTCACTATTGATGTGTAGGCACCTTTGTAATTTGGGCTTCATGTGTTCTGCTTATTCATGCTATTTCTGCCTTCATGTTACCAACTTGTGTTTTAATAGAAAATAGTTTTTGACGGAGTGCCTGGAGGAATGAATCCTGAATGATGTGTGGTTTCCTGAGAGGTGCTGTCTGCCAGAGATCAGACCCGCATGTGCACATCCACTGCTTACATAGGGGAGGGGAACTTGTAAACCTGGCACTCAGCATACTTAATGTACTAATATTTCCCAAACTTTTCAAATCTGCATTTTATTTTGCAACTTTCTCAGGTTACGTCTGATAACATTTATTGCCACCATATTGCAATCTCTCTCCACCTACTCAAAATTTAGTCTCAAAATTTTCATTACATATCTGGTTTCATATGTGCTAGAAATTTCTAGCTCAAGTACAATATTCTTGCTCTAGTCATAAATTTTTATTTTTGGATAGGACCAACATCATCTTCCCTGAATAGTTTGCATTTTGCTTCTGTACACCTTCACACATAACATCATAGTCCGTGTGAAAGTGTGGGATGACGATATCCTAACCTACACTAGTGTCCTGCAGCCCCGGGAAAGAACAGAGCAACTGTGTTCTTATGTCTGCTGTTGGCTATGCTCTTGTACTTTAAACACGGGGATTATTTTAATTTCTGATTTGACTTCTAACTAAATAAAGTTTACTGTTCTAGGCTTAAAATACAATAACCAGGATTTAATTTTATTTTGGTAATAATAAAATCCTATTTGCGACTTATTACCAACAGCAGATGCTAAGCTGAATTCATCTCTCTCAAAACCCTGACAACAGAAACCATTATGATAACTTTGAATCAATCCAACTCAAGCAGTTCAATATTAAGAGTTCTGGAACTATTGTAATAATCATAAAATACCGTTTCGTATGAGGAATACAACTCCACATTCTTTGTCAATATTATAACCAATTTATGTTAAAAAAAATGGCATTACTCTGCTTCATGGAAAGCAACTCATGTATATTGGCAGAAAGCTGAATAGTAATTTCTTCCATCGAATCTTAATCATTTGCAACAAGTTTGGGTTGTTGTTTTTTTTTTTTTTATATAAACCTTTGCTCTCTTCTTCCACTTTTCACCTCTTCTACTCCCAGAGAAATCAAGTTATTCCTCCTGTTTGGAATGTTGTCTTGTTTACGCTGTACAGACATTTGTCTGGTAGGTGCAAAGTGAGACTGTCTAGTTTGCACGGGCTTTAGGATATATAACTCATGCTGTAAGCTGCTAAACAGCACTGAGATAAAAAAAAAAAACATCACACAACCCACTACCTTCATGAAATAAAATCCTTCATATAGTGAGATGTTATCTACTCAAATATTTGCAAAATATTTTCTGAAGAGAAATCTTTGTGCCTGACTTCTACTGCCACGCACTAACAGAATTGTGTCCAAAAGACACCCACCAAAACCAAAGAAATGGAGAAACAAGTAAAACAACTCATTGATACATTCTGTTATGAAATTGAAAATATGTTATGTATGCTCCTAGGTCGTTTGGGAACCTGTCCTCTTCCCTGCTGTCCCTATGCTTAACATAGCCCACAAGGCGAGCAGGGCAGTGATCAGCCACTGAAAAGCACTTAATACTGTAAACGTGATGAATAAACAATGCAGCGAGGTCATAACATGAACTTGTACTTACTATGAACTTGTACTTTAGTTGCCTTTATGAAGAAGATATGATGAAAAAGTGGCATGTCAAGATGGAAGCTTTATGAACATTGACATCTTTCAGGAGCAATGTTCTTTTAAAAAGTAAGAATTTTAAAAGTAAAACAATCTTTACACTACTTCCTATCCCTTAGTTCTTGAATGAGGAATTGTAAGGGTTCCTTGATTCACTTCAGTCTTTCTGAGCTACTTCACAAACATACCTTACTCCTGACAGCTTTTTCCTACAAGTAAGTGTCTATCTTCATACTGCATTTCTCAGTGTAAGTTGTATGCTGGGACTGTTCCCCACAACAGCCATCAGCTCTTCACTGGATCAACAAGTAAACCAATACAGACTTAGTTTAGGAAGGCTGAAGATGCACTTCAAAACCTGAGAAAGACAGATTTCTGGACCTCTTCTGTATTTGCTACACACATGTGAGATGACACACACTTCAGAAAGGTAAGTGGGAATTTTCCATTAGTATTCTGCCATTTGGAAGTTCAATCATGTGAAGATGCAAGAAAAAATGAGAAGCAGAAAGCAGTCAACTGATTCCCTGAACCGACCTACAGAATACAATCAAAGCTCAAATGTTAAGTCACAGAGTGAACTGCTACAACAAATGTTAACAATTACGCGTTACTTCAAAAGTCTCACTTTTTGCTTAGGAAGTATTTGAAAGTTAATGTGTACAATGGTTCTTTTGACGTCTGAGCGTACAAGAGACTGACAAGCTCCTTGTTCACAACACAGTGGCTGCACTAGAACACACCAACACACTCTGAGAGCCAAGCTCACAGGCAATGCAGAGGAGACTCTGGCTGATCAGTGCATGGAGCACAACTACTAGCAAAGTATTTTCGATTTTCCTGGGGTATCAACAATTTGCAGTTTATCTGCTGGCTTCCAGCTATGACATAATGGGTAATTAGATGCTGAAACTTTCAGTGACTTAGAAAAATAGTCTACATGTTAATTGCTTTTATGAGCCCCTTAATGTAATCTAGGGGCAGAAAGAATTTTGGACTGTCTCTGAATAATAACATTACTGGCAGCAAGCTAAATTTCTTTCCCTTTTTTCCCCCACAACATTTCTTAAGAGGTTCTGATAAACTTCTTTTCCTCCTCTCTTTACAGTGTGTATATATATATACACATACACACATTTATTGCCACACTATTAAGATTTTTTCTTTTTTTTATTGGTCACTGACAATTTTCAATGTAGTGTTCTAGCTGCCACTAGAAGTCCGCATACTCTCTCCATGAAGAGACAACTGTATATTCAATTAGTTACTTGTTTGTAGTAAAAAAACCCAAAAACATCTCTCTTGTTTAGCGTTCTTTTCTTTTTTGGGTGAACTTCAGTCTTAGCAGCGTTTATTCCATCCTGTGCCAAAATAGTCTGACCAAAGCACAGACTAATCTCTACTAAACTCTGTCCTAAGAAGTAGAATTGCTAGCCTCAGGACTATTTAGAAAGAAGTGGCAGTGAGCGCTTTGCTTGGAGAGTGCAGAGCGGGGGAATCAACACAACTCTTCAACTTAAAAGGAGATGCAGGAAGGCAGATGCTGGTTAGCAAGAGCAAGGAGAGTTCTTTTGCCCTCAGAAACTCCACTAACAGTGGAAGCAACCTGAACCCCAGTTCCTGCTCCTACACTCAACATAACTGGGACTGCACATAGTCCTCTTGCTTTTTGCCTTTTAAAATTTGATTTAGTCTCATTTTCTCAAGATTTCCTGCTCCTGAGCCTACTGCCACTTAGGTACACCTCCGACCTAGTAAAACAGCATTGTTATTGCAGAGATATTGAAGTAACAGTAAGGAAATCTGAAAGAACACATCACCAACAAATGTAATTGGCCAAAGCAGGCAAACAAGATCTTTTTGCAAAAGTGGTTATCAAAAGTTAGAGTAAAATATACTACTGTATTACATACACTACTGGTGAGCTGCAATCAGGCTGTGTGCAAGTTAGTAAAAATCAGAACAAGGAAGATTTATAATTAAACTAATCAAAATCTTACAGGCGGTACGATAAGTACTTCTGAATTGTTGATGTGGCATGCTGATTCTTAAATTTTGAGAACTCCAGCTCTATGTGATACAAGCTCCCTAATGGGCTCCATCAAATAGAAGTCTACATCATCAAAATCTCAATTCCCTGGCATAAATCTGGATGTCAGACTATAGAGACTGATGTGTATTGCTGAATGAAAATTTGACATTTGTGAAAAGAACTTAAGGGCTCTAAGAACCTATTAGTGTGCAAAGTCCTCTGAAACTACAGTCATTCACGTGCTTGCCCTCCAGTGCTTTGGAACACTATTTTTCTAAACATAGAAACAAAAAAATCCCCACACTCAGAGTAAAGGGTGACCACAAAATCTCTATCAAAATAATTTCATTAAAAGACCCAAGCAAACTCCCCCAAACTTCTTTCTGCAGCTTCATAAATAAGTTGTCACAATCTGCTTAACCTTGCAGGGTTAAGTATACATGCTATAACTTGCCAACACAAATGAATTTGATATTTTTAGCATTTTAGCTCTATGATTCTGACTGAATTTGGTGGAATTAAGATGTTTTCTCCCTTTTAACATGTACACGACCTCAGATTCTGACATGTAAATTAGCTAGAAGTTAGTAGTATCTTCTAAGAAAGACCGTGCTTCAAACTAGTCAACCTACACTCCCTGGCACACACAGAATTCAACTGCACAGACACAAAAATTAAACTTTTCTAGAAATACTTCTTAAGTACTTTTTAATTACCTTAGATCTAAAAGCTACACTCCCACTTCACACAGACGCGTCACTGACTTTGCTTTATCAAACAAGCCTGGGAATAGAGTGGGAAAGAAGGCTGTGCCAACTCTATTGAGGTCAAGTGGATTGAAGTCTGCTTGTGCTATCTGAATCACACATTGGCAGATGAAAAGACATGCCTTTTACCATCTGTAAATTTTAATGTGCCAGATTTTGGCAGCCAGGCAACCTAAAGCATTTACTTCACTGAGGTACACAGAAAGAAAAAAGGACACAAGAAGTTTTTATCTAGATTTAGCTGACAGCACTAGGTAAAAATCAGTTCATGCCACAGTTTAACTGACATAAATTTCTCACCCATGTAGAGATGTTATAATGAAAATAACATACTAATTGTTCTCCACGGCTTCCCTTCTGCATTTTAGAAGAAAACAAATATGTGGATTTTTACAATTGCCTTGAAAATGCCATTTTACTAAAACTGAAGGTACATACAAACGTCTGATCCTTTCAGGGCTTGTAGTCTCAAAAGACCATTGCAAATGCAAATAGCTATAGATGTTACTGAGGAAACAGAAACAATGAGAAGAATAAGAATGGCAGTGGATGAGGACAAGAAACAAGATACTGACAGAAATGATCTTCCCTGCAGCAGGAAAGCTGGAACGTAGTGCTGTTTTGCAATAATAATAATTTGTGTGGTAGACTGAGGATAACTTCAATCAGCTCTATAAACCTCACAGTCTATTTTGAATGATCATGATTTATGCCTTATCCAGAAACAGTACACAGTGGTGCAGCAAAAGACTTTTGGCACATTAATACATTTGTCCCTTCGCCTTCCCCTTTAGCTTTTAATCCCCTTCATATTAACCCCTTATTTCTCCAAAACCTGTACTGAATAAACTGGTATTATATTTTCCCTCTATCTGTCAATGTTTTTTAAAAGGAAAACGGTATTTCAGGGTGCGGGTTTTTTTGTCAGATGTCTACTGAAGTTAGAAGGATACAAAAGGATTCATACTTTTGCACTGTTGCTTTTCTCTAGGCACTAGCAAAAATGAGAAGGTGGTATTACAAAATGGAAAGTAGAAAAAAAAACCTCCACAATTTTAGTGAAAAAGTAAACAAAAGGTAGATGTGGAGACATGTCGTCTCTCTTATTGCTCTCAATTCTGTTTGACTGTTCTTTCATAACTTTTTCTTGTTTTCACACGTTTAGCTTCAAGAGTCATACACTTCCATCTGAAGATTTTACATTAAGTAGGATGAAAAATGTCAAACTTAAGCAAAATCTAAGAGAATTAGATAAATTCTGCCAATTAGTTGAAATTTCTGTCAGTTGTACTTTAAAATGGCAGAAATTCCTTCACAAATATACCAGAAGTAAAATCCACCATTTCTATAACAGAAGGCGGAGAAGCAACAAAGAATGCTACAGAGATATTGCAGCTGCTGTGGAAAAGCCCTTAAGGAAATGCAAATCTGGCAGAATGGGATTATCTGGATATAGAGAAGAAAGAACGAAACACCAGATACACAGCTCGGTTTTAAAATCATGCTTTTCATCTAGAGAAGTCACTGTAACAGCTACTGAAAACAAAAGAGAAACTTCAAACTACAAGGCTTTTCCTTCATTCTGCTCTCTTAGCATCTGATGCTGTAAGCAGCATCAACGATGCTGAACATCTAGAAACTTCAAGAAATTCCAAGACGTGAATTGTGACTACTGCGGCTACTGAAAAGCACAAGACCTCTTTCCCCACAAGACCATCTCCATTGAATACCATTAACTTTTCTGTTCCAAAACCTGTTTTGGTGTCGTAATTTATCTTTACTCCGGAGAAACTGAAAACACAAGTGCAAACTCAGCCTTCGAAGCCTCTGCTGCAGCTCTGCTGGCCACTTCCCCACTCAGACTTTTTTGCTTTTGTTGGTACCAGAGTCAATGACAAAAAAAGACACTGCAAGTCCACCACAGTAGAGGGAATGGACAAAATACCCCAGCTCTGATTTCTATAATTTTCAATTAAACTTCCTTTTCCGTTGGAACATTGATCACCTGCTCTACCATGCATACTTCTGTGTTATTAATTTGTTAGCTTGCTCGAATCACAGTTGAAAACCTTTCAGCCTTGGTTTGCTGCAATAAATTCAACTGACAGCTGAAATTTGGAACGCTCACTTAATATTGATTCTGAACGTAATAACAAGCGACATGACCTTTTGGAGGGTGTAAAATATGGCTGCCACAACATCTGTGTCACATTTCTTGCTGTTTAGTAATATGCTGTAACAGCGTGGAGCTGGCATTGAAGCCTGCTTTATTATCAAGCAGATCACTTCATCTCTCGGGCTTCATTAAAAAAAGCTCACAAAACCTTACTCCTCACCCCACTCCCAAAATGTTTCCCAAATCTACAACTTGTGCACACACCATTGTTTCTAAGACCTAATTTATCCTGCAGTAAGAAAAGAGATATCGGACTCCTAAAAGAGATCCCCCTTGTTCCAGCAGACCTGGCAATTCCAGTAGACTGGAAATGAGGACATGGCTTTAGTCAGAGAGGAGAAGAGATTTCACATCAAATATCCTAACCAAACATCTATCAAGTTACACTGTTTACAGTTATCTTCCAACGTACGAGAAAATACCTTTACGTCTTTCCTTCCATTCTGAAAAATAAGAACTCATTAATACCATTTCTATGTGCTCTGACACCACAAACACCGTTTTAATTTAGCATTACCCCAGGATACCTTGAACTAATTTTGCTAGGCTGGATAGAGGTTGGCTCCTTTCAGTCATTTCCTTTGAAGTGCTGGTATCTTTAAAATAAAGCCCAAGTAGGCAGAATATCAATTTCTCTATATTTTTAATCCAATTTAAATAACTTCAAATTATCCAAGCAGTCTAATCAAGTTTCAAAAACTGAATTCTGCTACAGAAAATATCGCCCTAAAATGCTTTATAAATAATGTTTTAAGTATCTCCCAACTTTTTCTGGTTGGTATAACAAGTAAACTGAAACAAGGAATCCCTATATCCTTATGAACAACACCCCTTTGATCTCTTAATGAACACTGAACACAATGAAGCAGAGCTTTACCATGACATTTTAATTTTATATTTTGTAATTTTAGTTTCTACTCTGCCAAACACCTGGCAGCAGCTAAAATGCTAACTGCTTTAAAACTTACCGTTCAAGAAAAATTAAGAAACTTCGTAGTTTATAGTTAAAGTTTATAAATAAAAGACCTGTTGGCATGCTAACAAATAGGTAAAAAGCAAAGAGTATGAAAATATTTGCTTTTTAAAACTCTTAATAGACCACACACTGCATGCTTTGCTAATATAGATGGTTGTTGTGGCCAGGTGGCCGGTACAGGTATAACCTGTATCAAGCAGATCTTCAGTAAGTCACAGGTTCTGAAAATCAGAGCGCTACTCTTTTAGTAAACCTTTTATAAACAAAGAACTGGAGTTTATAAAAATATACCAAGTACACAAAAATATTCCTTGTGACATAACCTTGGGAGAGTGGGTACATATTCCCAACATTTAAGTTTCAAAAGGCCTTAAACTTCATTATATACACACACCAAAACATACTAATTCACACCTATTACATTTAATAAATTTAGGCATATTTCATTGTTACTGAAGGCAGAATGTAATCTTTAATGATTGCATTTTTAAAGATTACATGTAATCTTTCATGACTACTAGATAGTTTGAATTTCATTAAGATCTCTTATATATCCACATTGTCATCTAGCCATTTCATATGCATGCTCTGAATATAATATAAAGATCAGCACCTGAACCAATCAACTCTCCCACTGTGCTACAACAGCTGAAGCTGAGACTGTAACAAAACACAAGGAAAGACTTCTTGGGTAAGGTGCAAGAGAGTGACTACAAAAAAAAGAAAAAAGAAAATAAGAATTGGTAAGTTGTTTCAACTACAATGAAGTCTGAGACTTCTCTGAAGGAGGTGGAGAATAAAATACTTTCAAAGCTGGAACTGACCTTTCGAGTTCCCTCCAATCTCATAATGAGCTATTATTATCGAGGAATAAATCTCATAAAAGGTGAAAGTAGTAAGAAAAGAGTGTTCTTGAAAGACCTAGAGAACTCATGGGTTTGGTCTTCACCTAAACTTCCATGTTAGGCACAGAGTGTCCAGAAACTCCAGCCATTTAATCTCTTCTGAAGCGTATTTGAAATCCTCACACTTCAGCTGCATGGCACTTGCTCCCTTGAAGAGCAGTATTGAGAAGTCCTACCTGATGGAATCAGCTGAAGTATCAGAGATAGCCGTACACCTACAGCTCTGGAAGAGATTTGCACTAGACTTGAGAGTTTAATTGTACAATCAGGCTTTCGAGCTCCAAGTAGTACGTCCCAAAACCACTGTGATTAATCTCAATAGTTTCAAATATGTCTTCCTTAGAGGCTTAAACCTACTGCTGCTGTGCACCACAAAACTATCGGCCCTCCTTACTGAGATGCTGATGTGGCCTTGCTTGCACCCTTTCAGGCATCAGAAAAATTAGAGGTAAACAACCACGAATTGGATTACTTCTACATCCTCAGCTGAGAGAGTATTCAAACCTAATCTGATTATGTGTGTATTATGAGCCACTAAGAATCTTTCTGCAGCAATCACCAAGCTTCCACATGTAAAAAAAAGGCATTTTGTTTAGCACTGGGCTACTCTATCAAGCGGTAAGCTTCAAAGGGAATGCTGGGGGCGGGGACACACACCACCAAAACCACCAAACAAAACCTCCCTGAAGCAGGTTTATAAAGCAGGAATATTTCTTCTTTTATTGAACCGCAAAGAATTATTTCAGATTACTAAATGCACCTACAGACTTTCAAATAAAATAATTTCTCCTTCAGACTTTCAAAGCTTAATTGCCAGTGATGTAACTTCTGTAAGTTCTCAAAGGCGCCAGAGCAGCAAGTGGAAATGCCGCCATTGTTTCTGATAACCATCTCGAACCTAAGAGCTCTAGCTGGCTGGGGCGGAGGAAGGCACGCTAACTAGCAGGGTTGACACCTGCCTTCAAAATTCTTAGCCAAGATTATACTATAATTACATTCAAGCCTTTTAATTGTAGCAAAAATTTGTCAGACAACCAAATATGAGCTATATGTTTGCTGATAGAGAAAACAAGGCTCAAAATGAATAACTGCAGTAATACAGGAAAATGTTGTACATGCACATGCTTATGCACATCTGTAAAACTAGAATTTTAAGAAAGCTGCCAATAAATGTATTAACATAGCACAGGAACACATGCACACAACATGGAGTGATACTCAAAGGAGGAGGAGCTGTAAGTGGGAAAGGGATGCCAGAGGGAAAACCACAAGAGGCATTTTCCACATTCCCCCCTCAGAAGTGAGGGCATTCAGACACTTTCCCCAGGTGTCTGTCCACCACTGTGAAGAGTTTGGGCAACAACCAGGAAGAAATTCAAGTTCACTGAGACATTTTTCATATGATCCTGTTCATGGAGAAATAGCAGAAGAGCATGCACGGCTGGAAAATTGACCATTGATCTGCAAAAGACAAGCAAGGATGAAAAAGAAGGGGATCCCCATCTGACGGCGCAGAGTATCAGTTTGAAGAGATCATGAAATGATTTAGTTTCGGATCCTCAGAAAGCCTGGTAGGGCAATTAGCAAAAGTTTTCACTCTGAACTTGAGAGTAGGCTTTGGTGTAGTCAAGGAATTGTTTGACAGACCCTCCTGGGGCAGAGCCATGAAGGCTATGCCCAGGAGGCATGGGACACCATGAGGGGACAGTGAGTAAGGGATGGATGCACAGGATTGGAGAGTGTTTGCCAAGAGAGCTGAAAAACATGGATGAATATTGTCATAAAATGACATTCACTTGAGAAAAATCACTGCCATGGGGGTAAGCCCTAGCTAACATTATACTCATCTAAGAAAGGCACGGAAGAGAATGTGGGGAACTATAGGCTGATCAGCCTCACCTCTATGGACGCATGGAAAGAATCTGAACTATTTATCTTCGGAAGAAACCTTTTCCACGAACATCAGCAGCAAGAAGATAATTAGGAATAGTTAACCTGGATTTACCAGAGGGCAAATCATGCTTGACCAAAGTAATTACATTCTACAAAGAAATGATTGGCTATGGAGGTGAGGAGAAAGCAATCGATGTTGCATCTAGTTTTTAGTGAACCTTTTGACACCCTCTCCGACAGCATTCTCAACCGCAAGCTGAAGAAATATTGTTTGGACAAATGGACTTTTTGGTGAGCCAAAAACTGGCTGAATTGCTGGGCTCAAAGGGCAGGAATTAATGACTCAATGTCCAGTTGGCATCCTATAGCAAGCAAAATATTGCAGGGAGACTAGAGTCTGTATCGTTCAATATCTCCATCAGAGACCTGGACAATGAGACAGCGACACCGCGTTAAATTGTGGGACTGGCCGACACAGCAAATTGTAGCATTTCAAACCAGAGGAACCTTTAAACTCAGGGAATGGTGCCTGGAGGCCTAATGATGTTTTGCAGGGAAATAAAGTTTTCCAAAGGTGGTGGAATAATCCCAAACATCAGTACAAACTGGGAAGTCAACAGCTGGGTGGTAGCCCTGCTAATGTCTTTATTTCTATAAAAACAAAATAATCTACTCTGTGACCTGAGCTTTCACAGGCAAGTGAGAATCCTCTTTGTTACTCAGTAAGCCCAGGAAAAGATAAATTAATTACAGTTTTTAAATTACAGTTTATAGCTTATCAGGAATAAAATGATGTACAGGTTGGTTTTTAAAAAAGAAAATCATTAAATCTGTTTAACTCTTGCTCTTTAAACCAATCAATTAGCAAATACTCGTTTCAGCAATACCTGACAGTTGTTATTTTCAAATCATCTCCAAAGACTGGACGACGTCCTTGTCACCTATTTAGAACTAGATGCAATAAAAGACAGAAGGCCTTGCAGTTAAGCACCGCAGCACTTGCTTTCAGTTGGGCACCTATGATTCCCCATGGATAATAAGCAAAAATTAGATAACTCAGAAATGTGAGTAGAAACTGCAACAAAAGCTCCGGAGGGTTCTCTGCCCCTAAGTTAGTCACCAGGAAGCATGGAGCATACTAAAGCATCCAAATCCCATCCTACCTTTCCTTTCCTGCCAAGCACAGACAGGCAGGATGCACATCTGTTCATCTAGGATCTAGACTTTTGAATGTTTAAATTTACAAGCCTGGAATAATTAGTCCAAAACCCTATCCACAAAAATAGGATGGTTTTAAAAAACAAAATGGAAAGTGCAAATAGGCAGTTAAAGCATAATTACAAATAAAGTGCACTAATAACGGAGACTGAGACGAATACTAATCAAATCAGATATGAAACTACATGTATTTTATAGAAATAAGTAACCCTGGCTCTACAGAATAGTCTTTGCATTTTACTCAAAATGTAAGCGCCTAAGAATCTAAAATTAACTACCCATAATGACAAAATAAATTCCATGGATGCCATAAATTCAAATTCATCGTAGTACATGTAGTGACACTTTGTTACAAAAAGTTTTAAACTCATCATCAAAAAGGAGTAAATTCCTAAGCAGCAGGAGTGCCACTGCCAGAGAGGCCAGTGACAGTGCACACCAAGCTGTCACCTCCTAACACTATCCTTTGGGTGCAGTGCCACAGACACTAGAAATCCATGATCTCTAGAACTGATTCCAGAGAAGACCCAGGACAGACGACTCCTTCAGGTACTGCATTCCCCAGAGCAGCGCCTCTTTTACTGAGATGGCAGACACAGCCTCTGCCACAAGGCTTACGTAAGTGACACAGAAAATAATAAACTCAAACAACAGGTAATGAGTTCCTAACCACAATTTGACTTCTGGACAAAAAAAATCAAACCACTAAAAATTGCTTCTTGCAAAAATTCTCAGGCAAACTTCAGGAGATTCACTTTCAGATAAGCTCAAGAATGTTCATTTGCCTCTGTTGCCTTCAAGCTGCAAGAAATTACCTGCGTGAGCTTCAGTGCTCTTTTGAGAAGCATCACTGGGGACACTGTCCCAGCACAGTTCTTTTAGAAGTACTATGAAGATAACCACTTCTGCGGTCAGGATCTGTTTTAAAAAAAACCAGCTCAGCTTTGAATGACAACCACAATAAATGCTGTTGTCCAGAAGTATTTTAATAACCTATTTTAATTCCACACTTCCATAGCTCCATTTCTACGTTAGCAGTATTGTTGCTTTGGAAATTGTTTATTTGTTAAGTTTTTTCTAACAT
Organism: Baryphthengus martii; assembly: GCA_013396935.1. Classification (NCBI taxonomy): domain Eukaryota; kingdom Metazoa; phylum Chordata; class Aves; order Coraciiformes; family Momotidae; genus Baryphthengus; species Baryphthengus martii. The sequence continues at coordinate 416,382 of VWZK01022260.1, forward strand.
AAAAGCTAAGTCATGGGAAGATTGCAAACAGGATTACTGCTTCTTAGCCACTTTCTTGAGAATATCTGCAAACTGACACAAGTCTTGGGAATATACAAATTTGGACTATGTGTCCAAATCGTCTATGAGCGTAAGCAGCTAAAAATTAGCACCTCTGGCAAGACAACTTATGCCAAAGGAGAGAGCAGAGCAATTAACTAGGGAAAGAATTTCAAATGAAACACTTTTCTGTCTGCATTTAGATATTTAGGATGGGCTTCAACTAATTCCAGCAATTTAGACATAGTTATCTAATCATAACCAGTCAAGCAGTTAGCTTTGTAGTTAATGAATAGACATACGCACCACACCAGGGCAACTTCTCCCATGCCATCCTGAGATGAAACATGTAGGAGTGATCACTCGGTAAGCGTCTGTCTTTCTTTACTGATGATTAACTCTGATTAACAGCAGATCTTTTATATTAGCACAAATTAGACATGATGAATTCTATCTTCATTTTCTTATTTTACAGTAGTAAGCCCTCAGGCCAGAGGTTATTTGGCGCCTATAGAATGGTAGAGAAATGTAATTTGCCTTAGCATGTCACTTGTGCCACCTCCCTTTAATCTCTAACATATTAGCATATGTTACTCTTTATTACTCTGTTGAACCTGGAGTTATTTATGTCTATTGAGCCATGGATATTCTATTCTGTTAATTGGACTAACCTCCTTATTTAGTATTTTGCTTCGAGCTCCTACTCCTAGAAGGAGCTGATTACTTGAAAGCCTCAGCATTACAATCCTCCTAGCTGAAGGAAAAGACTTTTTTTTTTTTTTTTTAAAAAAAAAAAAGGGATGGAGGCATAGCCTAAGGATTTAAAATAAAAAGGCCTGTAAAAATAATCCATTTATAGAAAATAAGCTCATGATATTGTCATACTTAGCCCATAACCTGCACTTAGAAATTCTCCTTATTTTTAGGCCTGTTATTTAACTATACATACAGTTTAACCTTGTTGACGGAAAGAAAGATGATGGGGACAGAATCATCTAGACTAAACACCAACATCTAATTTGCATGTTTACTAGCATTGAAAGATGAGGGCGGCTTCTCCCCAATAACCTCCCCACTCGTTTGGTATCATAGTAGTGACTTCCTTGGCCATTCTTTCATTTAATTGCTTTCCTGCGTGGGGAAGCTTCCAATAAGCCCGGTTCCATCCACTTGCCTGACTTGCCTGCAGTCCTGAAGGCACAATGGCTGTACATCCAGGCCGACCTGCTAAAACAGGTCAAAACCAGCTCCTTTCACCATCATCTTTAGAGTCTGGGCGTACACACCACACTGCACAAGTGGCAAGATGTTAATCTCAGGCTGTGGGTAAAATTTATTTCCCAAAGCTTTATCATTCTATGTCTGTACCAGATAAACCTCCCCGTGTATGTTTACTGTGAGAGCTGAGTTCATCTACATATCCATTTGCATGCACATATCAGTCAGTCGCAGAAAAAATAGCAAAGGATTGGTAGAGCTCTCCATCGACACACAGAGCATGAACATTTACCCGGTAATCACAATTATGTATTCTGACAATGTTCTCCCATCCCAGTATGCAAGTGGAGACCAGAATAGCAAAGAGTAGTGAAACATACCCTCAGAAACCCACGGTTTCCAAGTATTTTCCAGGAATACGAAATCACTAAGAATAGACAAATGCAGGACACTCTCTGGAACCTCCGTAACTGATTTTTTTGTACAGGTGAAAACATACTCACACAGTCAAGTGGAAAAATATTCCAAGCAGTTTATTAATCACAAATACAGAACTAACATATCAGTGCAACTGAAAATCATCAATGCTAATGCAGAAGGCATCTCTGATTAGAAAATGCTCAAAAATGATTATACAGATGAGCAAGCCTGATTTTGGGCATCATCTTTCTGCATCTGACATGTAAATGTAACTATTCTGATAAATCAGAGTAGGAAGCAGCACAGTGGAATACTGAAAGTTGTATTTTAGCTTAAATTGATTTGACTAACTTTTTAGTACGGAAGTTGTGATTAACTGTACGTTTACCTGTCGCTCTGCAGACAGGTTGCAAAGTAGAGACATAAAACGTGCAAACCATGTTTTGCCAAGGGGGTCAAAACCTCTTCCCTTTATACTAAAGCTTCCTAGGAGTAACACATTTGTGACCTTGGGGAACACAAAATTATATGATTAGTTTAAAAGAGAAAGAAGAATCGAGAAAGCCAGGAGAGGAAAAGGAGTTAAATATTGAAATGAGTCTAGGAAAAAATAACCAAAGAAGCCATCTGCCATTAAGCCAAATGATATAGTTGTAAAGAATAGTAAATGCCATTCTTTTCTTGTCCCTGTTTCTCTGCTGAGTCATAATTATGTCACATTTCACAGAACTGGAAAGTGGGTTGACCCACAGGACACATCTCTTAGCTGGGCAGAGGTGACAGGACTGTGCTTGCCTACAGCTGGCAGGAACACACCAGTGTCACTACATTCAACAGTACGCTCCTTGACAGTTGGCTTATCAAAAAACCTCGTACAGATGGGCAAGAGGAAGAAAATACGGCCCAAGTAGCACTTGCAATACTCCTCAACCCAAGTGACAAGCAAAGAGGAAGGAGCCGTCACCAGGATGAAGGGGTAAAGAAATGCTGGAGAAGAGGGAAAAGCAGGGGCCCAGTAACACCTTGTGCTGGTAGCTCAGAGCCTGCAGTCTGCTCCAGCTCTTTCTGCAGGATGCACATGCCTCAGATAAACGTCTTCCCTCTCAGGTTTAGGATATGTTTTCCCAAAATGTCTTCCTAGGTATAAGACAAGTTAATTCCCAGCAAAACTATAATTATATTACATGGTAACACTTCAGAGGCAGCTATACATATGAGCCTAAGCAGGTGCCCACACTTGTGCAAGGTAAGAAGGACACAGGCACTGACATGGAGAACAAAAGCTAGAATGCTGAGGCTCTTTTTCTATCAATCCCTCATGCTTATACACTGGCACTTCATATTTTGACCTCTAAGAAATCAATTAAAAAAAAGTCACATTGAGACTGCAGCACTTCAACAGCTCTGCTGGCAGCAACACCGTCATTTGACATTTATTGATATCTGGTAAGCTGAACGATGAAAATTCTAAGTCACAAAAAGACAAAGCTAAAGAGGGAAAACCCAAACACCAGCACCATGAGGCTGTCAGAAGAGAGAAGCCAGGCTAGCATTCTACAAAATGACTTGAGATAACTCTACTCCTAAGCATGAGAAAGTGAAGGATCAAGCATTAGGGATAAGTAGTATCCACGGAAGTTCTTCGCTCCACCACCGAGTGTCTTAAACGGTAATGTTTCTCACTAAAAAACCCTCTATGAAATCTTCAGTGTAAACAATCATTCTCTCTCTTTTTTTTGTTTAATTAGGCCCCTCTTCCTGCCACACTTAAGAGAAACTTATCGGGCTTTTAACACAATGCCATTAATAAAACATTGTCTGAAAATCAGTATTAAAATAATTAGAGCACCATGGAATCCCATCTTCAAATCCCATTAACACTGACTCAGACCATCATTCAGAAACAGCTACAGAAAACTGCATGAAAATGACACTATTTTTAAACATTAGAAGAGTCACAACACTTCCATTTGCTTCTTTCCTTCATTGGTGTCCAGTTTGCATTAGGAGCGGGTAGCCACAGGTGTAGTTCAGAGCTCATACATCATCTGGGAGGTAAAAAAGGTATTAGGGAACTGGAGTGGTTTTGCTTAGCTTTCTAAGCTGTGCCTGATTCCATGTTTAAGTATCTCAGCTTTGGGGCTATCTTTTTGTTAAACTACAGAAAAGGAAAAAACCAAAGTGAAATTAGATTCGTTCTTAAGGCAAGATATTTTAATAATTTCTTCTAAAAGGAAAACAAATAGAACCATGTAATAACTTGAGCTTTTATCACACAGTTTTGATCAGAAGGTGTGACATTCCAGAACAATGTAGGCTAATGGTTCATCAACGAGAATGATTAGGGCTTTACAGTGGTTTAAAAAAATACTTAGCAATGAATATCAGAAAAGAGGACAGCCACATCCTGCCACTGATACTTTATTAAACATCAGGACTGGATGTTCAAACTCTGGTCAAAGTGAAAACTTAATGCAGATACCTCTGGTAGCACAAAGGCACAAAGTTCCATCGGGAATGTTGAAATATTTCTGATGAAGAAGATACAAAAAGAATAAAAGAAGCAGACTTATCATTGTTATTTTTTTTTAATCATCTACTAGAAGATATTATGGGAGAAATGTACCGCCAAGCTACCTCAAGGTGGTACAGCCTTCTGCCTTCAAATGGAGTACTAGGCATTTTTTCTTAAAAACAAGAACCCAAACCTCTAGAACCAACTGCTGAAAAAGTAAAGTCTAGTCCTATACCAGACCACTTGCTTCTTAACGTAACTCAAAGCATCTTTACGCACTGTAACAAATATTAAGATTCCAGTGAAAAATTTCTACACTAAGATAAAAAATGTGGAAGTGTCTAGAGGTGTCACTGAAATTCTCCAGAAGCATCCCAAAGCTATCAAATTCTCTTCCTTCTTTTACAACACCAAAGAACAAATACTTTTCTCTAACCAGAAGTTTAAATGGTCCAAATGACTTTTATTTCCCAACCCAACAGACAGAGTGGGAATCAAAGTACTGTTCGGAGGAACACTAAGTTCCTCAGGCTAGCCCCAAGCACACTGAACAACTGCAGCTGTTGAATTTTTTTCCTTGATAAGCACACTAGTTACAGATGTACTTAGGTTTCACTTGAGAAAGACTATAAATCAAAGTAAAATTTTACAGTTTCAGGTTGCTGTTGTAGTTTTTTTTAAATAAAAACTTTTCCATGAAACTACAATTTTATAGATCAATGCAATTAAAGCATCTTTTCCCCACATCCTTTATATGTCACTGTGTATCCTTCTCTGCTCAAATGCAGTGAAGAGGTTTATACAATCAGGATCTCCAGCTCTGTATTTCATCAAGTATTTACACGATTAAGTTTAACTCATGATATACCTTTATGTGGCAAAAGTATGATAGGCATTAATGACTACTACTGCTTTCTATTGAAGTAAACTTAAGTCCAAGGATATTTGTGATATTTTTCAAGCTATTTTTCTAATTAATTTTACTCTATTCCTCAGTAATGCTAGAAATAATTATTGCATTTTTGTAGAAAGGGTGGTTTGTTTTCAGTAATAACACAGAGATGTTAAAAATATTTTTCCTGTGTTTTAAAAAAAAGAAAAAGGTTATTTTTGCACAGATTTCAGTGACAGCAGTTAGTCTCTAGAAAATAAAAAATCCCATGTGTCTCTGATAGGAAATGGACAGTAACATTTCGCCATCATTTTAACTATTTCACTGTTCTGCGCTTTCCTTTGCCGAGTTTCACCCAAAGCATAACTGTTCCCAACTCCTAGTTGTTCAGAAATCAGCTCACTGCAATACACTAGACAAAAATTAAGTAGATGGTGATTGGAGTCACCTTTGCCTTAGAAGGCACGCTCGCTACGCAGCCTCTTTAGTACGCAAGCTGGCAGCAAGAACAAGGAGTTCCAGGTCTGCTGCACAGACTGTACAAAATACAGGAACATCTCAGGAAGGAGATGTGCTGGAGAACGCCGACGTGCACCAGTCTGAAGAGATGAACAGCGGAGTGACAGAGTGGGCTTCACAGGGAGAAGCTCTCACAGCAGCTCAATAAAGAACCACAATCTGTGTTGTTTCCCACTTAGGCTGGTGCAGCAGAGACGGGATCAGGAATATGGGTGCACAGGGACCAGAAGCACTTACGGAAAGGGATTTCAGCTGAAGAAAATGTAACAAACTTCAGTGCTTGACAACACACTGCTGACTTCATCAAGAATGACAAACCTTTTTACTTATTTGGACCAACTATGCTGTCTCAATTGGAAGTCACGGATAATTCAGCTTTTATATATATATTTTTGACAATAATATATAGCCTGTCAAGTTAAATATCTCTAACATATGCTTTGAAAACTTCTGAAAAAAAGCTTTTTAGCCTTAATCTACTAATGAACTATTCCACAAGATTAAAAAAAAGAACTTCACTAACTCCTACTTGTATTTTCCCTATCTAGTTAACTACAGCTAAGGGCACAAAAAAAGAAATACAGTCCTGCTGCATAACATATAAAATCAAGTAAGAAGAGTTCTCCATGAGGGAAAGTTATAAATTTTTAATAGCTATTTAAAGGTCTTAATACTCTTTTAAAATAAATTTAAGGATCTTACGTTCAATAAATACTTTTTATCCTATTTACAAAAAAACTATGACAGAGGTTTGTGAAAAAATTTTATGACTTCTTCCTAGAGGAATGAGACAGAATTCTTTTACTTCTATGGAACAAAAAAGTCTTTTGTTTGTTTGTTTCTTTCCATTCTTGTCTTCTCTGAATTTATAATGAGATGCACTCAATTACTGCAGTTTATTCACATAAGAAAATATTATCTTAATGAGAGCAAAATAAATAACAGAACACACCTTAGGAATTTAAAGACATTTTTCTATATAATCTTTGTTGATGCAGGGTAATATTTAAAACCACATCTACCTGAACCAAAGGCATACTTAAAACGCTAAAATTAATTTTTCCTAACATAAACTAGGTCTGTTAATTTTTCACCGCATTCTGGCCATATCATAAAAAAGTACATCTATCAGTGGTAACCAAGACTATATCGAATCACCACAATAAACACTCAAAAATTCAAAAAAACACAGTAAGAAAATGAAACTATTTGTCACAAACCTGACCTTCCATTCAATGTTGCCTCTCTATTTAATACCATTGTTAAATTTGGATAATATTGATTGCAAAGTTTCAAGTTTGTAGTCTAAAAGGGGTTAAAAATCGTAACTCTGCATTTACAGTGTAGCCATGAAGCTCTCTGTGGGAAACACTGGTGTATAAACTTAAATTGTAACTATCCACTATATTCTGTGTATTCATTAAGATATTGATTTTATGTGATGCTATCCTGCAGGACATTTGGTTCTGAGTTGATAGTGACACTTAAATTCCATTTCCCTACCGTGCTCTTAAGCCTACACACTATACCAAGTGTCAAATTAAACATCTAGAGCTGAAATACACAATTGTAACATCATCAGTAGCACTGCTGTGTGTTACGGGGGCCAACATTTCCATTTAAATTCAATTCAGCAGGTGTGTTTTGTTATCTGGCAGAAATGAGGGGAGAAGAGGGAAAGTAACCGAAATGGCCACACCCCTTCTTATGTCTGAAAAGACGACCCCAATAAAACAATACTATACAGGTCCCCCCACAACTGTCATAATTCAGCAGCAGATAATATTTATTAAAACAGATCCGATTTGCAAGAGATTTTAAATCAATTTTATATGCAGCATACTAATATTTGCCCATTTGTACTTCTAAGACTAGTGAGCTGCGCAGTTGGAGTCGTGTTTTGCATAAACCGCAGATTTTATTCCGACTCCAAAAAATCATCATACAGCATGACTGACACAATTCAGGGTCTTCCCTGAAAGAGAAAAAAAATCTTGTAATACACCTCCACAAAATAAACAATATATGCTTCTACCCCTAGCCCTCCTTCCTCCCTGCAGACAGACTCAGCATGTGGTTCCTGAGGAATTAGTTGTAGAAGAACTCCCCTGCTGACAGCAAAATGCCAAATGCACGTCCTGCACATGTAATGCGTCTGACATTTCCACATCTCACCAGGTTAACGTTCCTGACAAGTGCTTAAAAATATATGTCTTCTAAAGTGTGTGTTTATTGCTGCCTTCCTATCCCCACTTCATAATGTTTTAAAATGTTACTTTTAGTCATGAAACCACCTTCACATCTGTCTTTTCACTTAAGTAGAAGTAATTGCCTTTTAAGGGTCAAATACCTTTTTGGAATCGATGGGTATATTTCAGTTGATGGTTGGTATAAAATGTGCAAATACTATCTTCTTCATACACAACAGAACTGTTAAAAACTGAAAAGAATCAACATGATTGACAGATTTAACAAGGGCAGCACTGAAATTGTTTTAACACCCTACCTTCTTTAATGTTGTTATTCTTTGCAGTAGGAGACCTTGGGAAAACCTGCAAAATTTTCAAGTGCTAAAGCAATTTCTTCTCTGCTTCTGCTTTTTCCCATGCAAGTACAAATTCCCAGTTGGGATGTTTTAGAAACCAAAGAGGGATCTGACAAAGACACAGGATCAGCTGTTCTAGTTGAGTCATTACAATCATTTTTCATAGGTAGCAGTGTTCAGTATTTGCAGCAATGCAGCACTAAACTGTACCGATGGGTTTTGTGCACATCTTCCAGAAGGTCTTACAGCATGACATACAATCGACATGAATTTTTCTCAGAACTTTAAAAATTATTATGGCCAGCAGGTCATTCCTAATGTTAAAATGCGAATCACAGAAAGTGATTTTATCCAACTCAGGCAGAAAGCCCCTTGGTTGTACATCCAGCTTCCCATAAAATAATTCTAGTACATAACATAGAATCACAGAATGGCTTGAGTTGGAAGGGACCTTAAAGATCATCTAGCTTCAAACTCCCTGCCACGGGCAGGGACACCTCCCACTAGACCAGGTTGCTCAAAGCCTCATCCAGCCTGGTCTTAAACACATCCACAGGTTTTCTGGGCAACCTGTTCCAATATCTCACCACCCTCAGAGTAAAGAACTTCTTCCTAAGCTCTAATCTAAATCTACGTTGCTCTAGTTCAAAACCACTGCCCCTTGTTCCTATCAGCACATACCCTTATAAAATGCAGAGGGGCAGAATCACTTCCCCTGACCTGCTGGCCACGCATTTTCTGATGTGGTCCAGGATACGGCTGGGACTTTTTGGGCTGCCAGTGCACATTGCTGGCTCATGTTAAACACTCTGTATCCACACACATTTAAATATGTGGTTTAGATATGCTTTTCAAATCATATTGGAAATATTTTCTCCTCCTTAAGTATATCTTTTTGTCTCAATACTGATCGAATTGCCAATGACAGTAACAGTCACTGATGCTAATTAAACTTTATGATTTTCCAGTGGGATTCATAAATTACTATAATTTCTTCTAGAAATTGAATTGAATAATTAAGCATTCATCAGTAATGTGCACATCATAAAAATGACAAAGTCCAAAAAACCAGAGGCATTTTAAACTCTGCTACAGAATATCTGCACCATACAGTAAAGACATTTTTTCCATTCTGTCCTGTCAGTCTTGCACTTTGTAACTTTGCCCATCCTTTATCATGATAAAAATAGATTTTAACGAAAATTAGGGGGTTTTGAAGTTCCTTGATATTCAGTCAGAAAGGTCATACCTGTTTCAATGGAAGACAGACCTCATTGGGTGGAACACAGAACACTGAGTTCTCTGCAAATTCCTGCTATTTGACCCAGCCCCAGCTACTCGTTTTTCCTTCTGACTCACAATACATACTGACAGAGTTATAAGGAGGATGGCAAACACAGTCATCAAAATATTTTTTGCTTGAACTGAAATGACAATATTTCAAAATATTTCTCATGAATCACCAAATGAAATGAAGCTTATAATTCTACATAAGAAAAGATAATCAGGCTGAACGCCCTCACACAGGAAAGCTCTACCTCTGGTGCGTGAGGATGGCTGCAGGTACAGGGTAAACTTCCAAAAAACAGTGACATATTTAGTTGCAAGACAGACAGTCACATAACTTGTCGAAATACATTAAAGACAATTGAGTGCTATAAAACATGCATGAGAGATGATATTTTTTCATTTGAGTTATCCTCATCAAACACTTACAGAAATAAACCTGGAGTACTCACACACTTCCTTACTGCCCCACGCATGACGTAGCAGTGGCCTCCTCACACGAGATAAGCTATAACTCAAGCCATACCTTCTTAAACTACTCCAACCCGACAAAAAAAGGTGCATCTATTCCCTAACTCTGGCGGCCAGGGCTTCCTACTACCTTCCTGTAATCCTCTGTATATTCTTTGGAAACAGAATCCTAGAATAGCTCGTTTTATTATGCCAGGCAGGCATATATAGTGATGAGGGCAACGAGAGCGAGGGACAGAGCAACTGCAGACTGGCCTCAAGCTCCTGAGCAGGATGGCGTTGCACTGCACACAAGCACTTCAAGATTTGAACTTTTTTCCCCCGTCGGGATCAGGTATTTGGTACGCTGTTCCGAACAGCACACCTTCCAGACCGCTGCTCCAAATCACAAACTAAACTTCATCAGTTATCCTTGGCTATAAACGGGAGGACTTCAGACTTGGCCTTTAATATGGATATACTTTGTTCCTGCTTTCTCTCACCAGAAATACAATCTGGATTAACCTGTTTTAGAAATATTCCAAAAGTTGTAAATTTTTAACAAAATTGTGATAATTGACTGATTCCAGGCTGTCTCATCACGGACTGTGAATGCCCTTGACTGAGACAGATCAATAAAATCTATTTATCTAAATAAATAATTGGTTCTGTCTTGTCAATTTGTTCTTGTGCTATGGACAATGTAACCACGTAACCAACTAATTCTTAAGATATCAAACTGATCAAATGTTAATCTCTTAACATACTTACGACATTCACATGCTATCATTATGTGAACTGTATTCTTTATGTGCAGAAGATGAAAAGTGAAGTTATTTTAGATACTTTTTTTCTCTAGTAAAGTTTGACTTTGTTAGTCACCTATCGTGCTTAATACTTCCAAAACAATAAATTACTGTGTTTTGTCTTTAATAAATAAACAATTGGTTTCATCATTTCTAATGGTCACAATATAATCTCAGCCAGGTAGTAAATTCTCTGCCAGTGCTGTAAGTATTTATATACAGTTATCATTTCTGCCTTATTTTGCACAGTCCAGTCCTGCTGTATGCAGCATGATATTGCAGCACCTGGTAGTACGAAGTTACAAGAGGTACCACAGCTACAGAAAAATGCATTTTGCATCAAAAGCTAAAAGAATGGATTTCTATTCCTCTATTCCCCTCCTTTCTTTTTAATATTAAGGTACATATTTCTTACAAGGCTTAGATGTAATTCTGATTTTTTTTTGCAATTTGTAAGTTTTATCTTTGGGTCCTTTAAATTATCTCAGTTGCAATAATATCTTTCCTTGGCATGTAATCACATTTTTATTAAAACATTACTGTAAATATCATACTGTATTCTTTACTGGATATTCAATTGCTTCGTTTTGTTACAAAGTTCTTAAAGTCTACAAAATTTCTTAAACTAGCCAACAGATTGAATCGTGATTGTGTAACAGATTGAAATCTCCATAATGAGAGATCATATCAAAATTCCTCTGGAAGTCTGCTACTTTTATTTTAAAAAATAGTTCATTTAGAACCATTTAAGATGCAGGGGAATATGACTGGGGGAGAGGGGGAGAGGATGAAGAGAAGTCAACTAGCGGATTCAACAAATGAAAGGAAGAGCACAGTGCCTAAGATGACCAGACTTGTTGACAAGGGAGCTCAAAAGCACAGTGAAGGAAGAGCTGGGACTAATTTATTTATTTTAACCAGCAGATGATAAAGAGTACCTGTCTGCTTGATTTAGGGATCGATGTGAAAAACACAAGCCTACCTGTCTGAGAAATTCTGTCTTACATCAGGCGCAGAAAATGTGGCTGGCTATGTCCCTACAAATAGCTAACAGCATTTAGAGACCTGTTAAAGGGAAAAAGACAAAAAGACGACCCAGAAATCCCTTCTGTATTTTTATTTTATTAATTCTTCTCCCTGTTGTATTTACTAACATCCAGCTAATCAAGTAGTACAGAGTTCGCATCAGTAGAAATTCAGATGCTAACCTGTAAATAGACTTTTTTTTGTGCTTTTTATTAAAGGTGCCGCTTAAAGAATGCTCTAGACACTCGTATTGCCTACAGGGAGGGTATATACACTGTATAGTGAAGTGCCATCAGTCAGGGACAGAAAGACACAAGTTTCAGCAAAAAGAACAGCTGATACATTTCCACATACAGGTTACCAACCTCTCCAAGCTATTATAACTAAAAAGGAGAAATAAGTGAGGCAGCTGAATGCCTGCAGTTCATCAGTTAAAACCTAGGCATCCAGCTTAAGGAATCAGGACCAAAGGTTTAAAAAGGTTTTAGCAACCATCATGGTTAGAGAAGGAAAAGAAATGCAAATTCATCTGGGTAAAAGGAACATTATTCTTAATGCTGAGGATTTCTTCTGAATATTTTCTGTCACTGCACTATTTATGGAACCAACACTGTCCAAACTGCACAGCATCACAGCAGCAAAAAAAATTGGGAGGAGCTTTCTAACGCTGAAAAACAAACAAACCAACCTTAAATATGACTCTAACAGGCTCAGTCACTGCTTTTTTTCTTGTTTCCAACATAAAGCAAGCCTGACTATTGTACTCTCCGTCTAAGCTCCACCAGTAGTGTGATAATGTGATGTTGCTCTAATTTAACCCCATTATTCTTTTGTCTTTCCAGAAGTCAAATGCCACTTCTCTTCTGCCCTTTGAGGTGCATCTGAAACAACTGTTTGCTCCTGCATATTGTGTTCAATTAGTAGGAAGATTTTCTAACACTATAAAAACCCTTCTATTATTTGTTGCAGTCAGCTCTGTGTTCTTTTCAATAGCTGCTGCAACCGTTACCTTCTATAAAATGTCTCATATCCAACCTGTTCTACTTTTAGTCATCCCTCTCATGAATTCAAACTTATTTATGTCCCTTCACCAGATGTATGACTCCTTTCCTCAACTTCTTCCTTTCCTATCATACTGTGCGTTTAAAAAAAACCTACAAAACCAGAATGTACAGTGAAGGCATAGATCAGGCAGCCTGCAGCAAAGCACTACACATGAACCGATGCATCAAAACTGTAACTGAGGTTATTCATCAACAATTATACTTTTAAATATTTGCTTTGCTGATTATCAATAAATCAAGAAACAGCCATTATCAGAACGAAGTTAGTTAATCTCATTTACTTTTGCTGTTTTTTAGCTACTAATCAATGAACAAGAATGAAATGATGTATATTAACTACTTAGGTGGTGGGTTTTTTTCAATAAAAATCAGGAATACGTGTAAAAATAATAGAAAAGTAACTAGATAAAACTGAGAGCTTTGTATGAGTGTACATGCACAGTGCGGAAATATTATGAAATTACTAGCTTCTCTTCTAATGTGAAACAGCTTAATAACTTTCTTGATTGAAATGTAGACTGCTGTGGCTCAAACAAGTTGCTCTGGCAGCCAGACATTAACACGATATTGCCAGGTCTCAGCTAAACCCCATTTCCATGCCATGCCACCTTACATCAGAAGCAACAGTGGCACAGAGCGGTAGCTCACACTCACCAGGAGACAACATGACTAATACTGGAAAATAGCCAATTTTATCAAGCATCCCACACGGATACTAGATGATTGCTGCTGCTTTGCTTACAAAGCGATGCTGAGGAACACCAGTGGTTTAAGTAATATTCCCAAATTTCTTTAAAAATACATCTCATGGCTCTGTAAATAAAATACAAGACAGGACCGAGGAGCTCTCACAATCGACTGCAACCCCTTTGCATACAGCACGCCTAACGGTTGTTTTGCTTTAGTTTACTGTGAACATAAATCCAACAATTTATATCCAATTTTATCTTGGTGAATACCTAGTAAACTTATCTAGCACTGAGAAATGTCTCACCAATATTTTTACTTCAGTTTTCTCTATGACCTTTTCCCTTCAGATATATCTGAGTTCTCCCAAACACACTGGCTCGCTGTAGCCAAACCACCACTGCATTTATCTTGAGCAAGTTTTCAATTTTTCATAGTAACCTGCAACTATGACAGGATTCACTAAAACAGCTTCTTTTTCCATATTCTATTCCCTTGACAAAAAGAATATATGCTGCTTTTCAAAAGGCTTAGCATCCTATTCAAACATCACCTTTTACCCAATTCCCTTGTTTCGGGCAGGAACTTCGGCAATCAAATTTTATCTTCCCAAGAAATAAGAGCTTCTTGGAAGCTGAAGAATTCCTACTGCAGTCTGAAAAAATACATCATACAAGAATTAAAACCCCTCAGAACCGCTCTGCATGGGACTGCAGTAGCCATACAGTAACCATAGCTACTCATTTCAATGAAAATGAAAAGAAACAGCAATGAATAACAATGAAACCATAAAATACAGTATGAACAGCCACACCAAATTTTGAAAGAAAACCTTCTTTATATAGGGGTGAAGAACATGTGCAAAACAGTCAGCTTTTTGGTTTGATTTCCCATGGACATAATTATCTTTCCAGTAGCATACTCCAGAAGTATACCTAGGCATCCATTTCAACACTTCTGGCCAGGACACAAGCAGGAGAATTTAGCGGCTGTGCATTGCTGCCTGATAAATAAGAGGAAATCTCCAATTTTTGTCACAATCCTGTTAGATTCAGGTATGCAAAGTAGCATCTGTAGTAGAGAACTTAATATGAAGAGAATGAAGAAACCAGTTTGTTACAGTCCTGTGAAACCTAGCACAGCACGAGACTCCCCATTGCCAATTTACGCTAAACAGCCTGCGACTGAAAGTCTGATCCAGTGCTGGCAGGCTGCCAGCTGGGAAAGCAATGGTTACTGCTGACCTTCCTTCCCACCTTGCGCACTTAAGAAAGAGACGCCACACAGAAAAGGATCAGCCAGTTCTCTCAAATACACGTGAGCTACGGGAGGGTTTAGATCTTTTTAATTACTTACAGTGTAATTTCTAGGATTTTATTTATGTCTGGAACCAATACTGTGTTAGGAGGCAATGAATGTTCTGTTACAAATGGCAACAGGGCTCCACCACAGGCCTGCCCTCAAAGTCTGTAAGTCTAGGAAAACACAACTGTTCATCACCTGGCATCCTTATACAATTTAATGCTTAACTAGTGTAGAAGTTTAAGTACTGCTGCCTCATGCGCAACTTTGTGATCAGTTAAGATTGTTTTGATGACATTTTATAAGATTAATTCTGGGAAATACCAGCACCTTTGGATACAGGTCTCATCTAGTTCAGAATGGTGGGTCTCCACTCCTTTGCTCCTCACGCTGCTGGAATCACCCGCAGCGATACAGTGGACCAAGCAATGATCTGGGTTCTGAATAGACGAGAAGGTCAAAAAAATGTCATCAAAGGGCTCAGTAACATAAGTGGCTACACTTAGGTCAAGATTATTATGATTTCAGGAAACAAATCACACAAATTAAGGGATCACACAAATTAAATGTCTTCTTTCTATGACACAAAGATATATAGAGAGATACTAATAGAGACTTAGAAAACAATTAAGGTTAAAAGGGACTTCCTGAGGTCATCCAGTCCAACATACCACTTCAAGAGCCAATCTCAAAGTTAGATAAGGTTAACTTCTCTCTCATTTTCATTCTTGGTAGGAATACCACATTTTGCCACTTAAGATAACTATTTCTGGTGCCTCAAAGACAGGCAGATAGTGGAAGATACGAGCTTAGAGTCCTTACCTTTGCTACTGACTAAATAAGGGACCTAAATTTCACGTACAAGCACGTTAGATCCTCTCACAGACGCAGATTTAAACAATAAGCAGTCTTCTACTCTTCCTGTGTACACTGTTTCTATGTTTAGACAAAATTATGCAATGTGCTTTTACATGAATAATGGAATTATTTCTAGACCTTAAAAATTTGTAATTTACTGAATCCTCTATGAAATAGATGACAGCAAGACATAATGTTCAAGTGACTCCAGCATCACAGCTTCAGGCATTAGAATAAATGTTTCTCTTTGTCAGATCTGGCACATTCATAACTTATTTGTAAATTGAGAAGACTGTTTCAAAGCTCCCTCATTCAATGATGAAATCACATTTTCCCAGTAACCCCAAGCATGTCATTTATCTCTGTCAGAAGAAAGCCTTCAATGAACAATAAAGGAAGTGTCACCACTTTTCATTAACAAGAAATCTGCTAGTAATCCTGACACTTCCAAGCCATGTGTGATAAGGATAGGGGGGATGGGGTAAGAAATATCAACATATATGAACGAGCATAGATTAAAGAAATAGTTGTCATTTTTAGATAATAAAATAACTTTGAAAACTGTGATTTAAAGGTAAGAAGAAATGAAGCAGGTAGGTCCTTAAGTTTTTAGCAACTCGTTTACATAAACTAATACTCTGTCTTTGATTTTTTTTATTTTTTTTTTTTGTTGGTATCTAAATGCAAATCTTGCATTTTTTTTCAAGCTGGGTTATCAACAGCAAGTTACATTTACAAGAAATATCAACATTTCCTTGAGGTCAGATTTATTTTTTTTTTCCCTTTAGAAAGAAATGACGAAACAGTAAGAAAGTAATTTGTCACATCATTTGACTGGAAGTGACTTACACCAACACAGATCAGCAGGTGCACTGCTGCTTGAAGTACTCCCTCCTGCTATTACTTGCAAAGTAAAATTTATAATATTTTAACATGATAATTAAAAGTAGAGATTGAACAACTTTACCAAGGTATGGAACTCCAAGGTTGCAGATGTTTAAGCAAAGACAAATTTAGAAGAAAGTTGATTAAAGTTGCATTTACAGAAAGCATATTAATCTGTCAAACGCCAGCTGACGCAACCTCATAGGCATATTTTAAATAGCAACATCCCGGAAAAAAAAATAATTCTCAAAACACTGCCCTGGGATATGTGAAAGCTCAAACTACGGTACACAAAGTCACCAACATAACTGAGTGGGTGAATACGTCAATGCTACATAGGAAATTCCAGCTCAGAGCAAAACAAGAATTTGAAGTATAAACTAATGTCTGAGTTGAATTTAAGAAAAATATTTTAAATTATATAAATACACAAAATCTCCTTTACTGAAACTTCAGTAGTTATTTCAGATGTGTAAGAAAAGTAAAGGTCATGCTGCATAAAACAATACTTTAATCCAAGGACTAAGTTACAGAACATACATCTACACAAACAAAAGAAAATTCAAAATCAGCACTATGTTGTCTTCTGTATATACCTGCTATAACACAAAAACCTAAATGGTTAATGCCTTCTTCCACTTCAAGAAGAACTGGGATCTCTCTCAAAAAACCCCAATCATACTGTTAGAAGTTACCATGGTGCTGACTGGGCCTAAGCTTCTGGAGGAAAATAAGAAAACAAATAATCCCACCCTCACCGTCCCCTCTAGAAAAAAACCCAACAAACCAACAAAAAAAACCCAACCCCCCAAACCAACCAAATAAAATATAAAAATGAAAACCACCCCTGACAGAAAAATAAAATAATCCACCCAAAAATATAAATCTACAGAATAAATCACTCTAAACATCAGGAAATGCAGGTCTTAAATTCAGAGTCTTGCTTTTGAGCAAGCAAATATGACATCCTCTGATTTTACCATAAAAAGAATAGGATATTTGTATTTTAATTAGTACCATTGATTAAACAGTGTCCATGCCTTGTGCAGATGCACTTAAAATTCTTTCAAAGATATCTCCACCTGTCAAAGCTTAACTGGCTTATGAAATAAAATAGAAAAAAGAAGTAATTAAAAATAAAATATACTCTGCCCAGGAAAACCAGCTGGGTAGATAGTCACCTTGGGATAACTTAAGATCTGGCAGATAGGAACAAAATATCCTATGCTTCAGAGGCTTCTGAACACCAGAGAAACAGTGCAGATAAAACTATCCTAGGCAGCATTATAGAGGAAGGGCAGATGCTACCCTTAAATGCATCCAAGAGGATCCTACTGATTTACAAGCTTTATTTTTACACTGAACCAAAAGAACCACGTATATTACATTCCCAGGTAAAAAAAACCACCCAAACCTAAGTACTGTTTTAATCAAAGGATAAACTGCTTGCTTTCAACACAGTTCTGTTGGCTGTTGATTAATTTTTTCGCTCTAGCGTACTAATTTTTGAGTCTCTTAACTGGTTGATTAGAATCTAATACAAAGTGTACACTGGACTCCTCTTCAGTAAATTCTTCAGCTTACTGAAAAAGAAATTACGTTGAAACAGCTGCTAGAGTATGTTTAGTACTCAGTTTACTCATCCACGTCTTGTGCATGTTGCGCATGTTTAGCACAGATCAATTACACATCATGGTCACTCAGGAAAGCCCAGGTTGTGTTGCAATCCAGATCTACAGTCCTTTGCCTTCACTTGCACGTGCATTTTGGAACAACAAACATCTGCTCACACTGCCACTCCTGAACTTTTGCATAGTTGGAGCCTTACTTAGCAATGACAGTGACAAAACACCATGAAGGCAGCAGATTTTAAGAGGTATACATAAACAATTCATAAAGTACATGACATCTTTATTATTTAAAAATTAAAATTTGCTAGAAACACAAGGTAGTTTTCCTTTAATGGAATCTATTTTTCATGTCAGGGTGCTTACAGCCTTCTGGATACTAAGCTGATGTAGTACCCAAATATGACAGGCTTTCTAGTAAAGACAGGGCAGTGTGAGCTTATCACAGATGTTTTCTTCTCCTCCAATCTCCTCCAAAGCACCTGTTGAACAGCTAAAATTTACCTGAAAATTACATTTTTATCATATTCATCAACAAACACATCAGGAACGTTAAGATTTTGAACCACTTTCTTTCTCAAATACTCTGCATGATGGGAAGCATACCCAGCTTGTGTCACTCTCTAGGTTCTCAGTAGCCCAACTCTCCATCACTATTTGTTACTATATACAAGATGTATCTACTCTTCGGTGTATTTTTCCCCCAGTTTCTGGCCATGTAACCTTTTTCCCTAATAAAAGAAAAACTTTGGCTTCCTATCTCCAAGCTACAAAGAAAGAAGTTTAAAAGCAATCTAATTTCACTACGTCTGCAGTCAGACCACTGATGTAACATGCTTAACAAGTGATTTACATTTAAGTTGATAGGTTCAAACATTATTTCAACAAATTAATGATTAAGAATTAACCGTGCAGTGAACCACAGCCACGCATTTGCTGATGCTAGCGAGTGTTTGCTTGTGAGATGCGCTGCCTGGAGAGGAGTAGACAGCTGAGCTTTGCAAGAGATCACCCAGCTCTAAGATGACACAGGGGAGTCTAAAAATGCCAGGTGAAATAGAATAAAATTAACCCAGACTTTTGACAACTGGAGCTTACCAAAATGTGGATTATGAAATCAAATTGGTTTTTATTTTTAGCCAGTATCCCTCAATATGAAAGGTACCTTCATTACCTTATGTCACAGACAGTAATATTGTCACACAGGAGATCGAGAGGAGAAAGAGACACGCTGTTACTTCGGAGTAAAGAGAAAAAGCTGACAGATATTAAGCTCTAAAATTAACATCATTCTAGGCATTCAGAAAGCTCAATTCTGTATGTTTTTCTGTCAGATATAATAGAATAGAACTCATTGTACATGAATCTATAAAACAAAATTGAAATCATATTACACATTCCCCTGCAACTAAAATAAGCAGTCATCTATCATTCTTTCATTAATGCCATAACTTCAGAAGCAGTACCTGCATTTTCTACTCTAAGCAGGTAGGACAAGGAGAGGTGTTCTAGCCACACAGTACATCTCAACACCAGACTGGTGTTCAAAAAAACCCCACAAAACACAACTTGTTATGCTGTCTGTACAATCTGCCTTTCCTACAAATGTAAAGGAGGCTAAGAAAGTCTCACCACAGTGCAACAGATGATAGGTGGATATTAAGATACGGACAAAAAGCTATTCAAGTCCTGTACATCACAGTAAACAAGACAAAAAGATCTTCCATACATGACAATTCAGAAAATGAATAGATTGAGATGCTGCTCTGAAAAGACTCATTATGAAATACAAATTATTATTATTAAATTTTGCATTTTAATAAGCTTTGTCTCCTATCATTATATGACCTATAATCTTTCACTGGCACAAAACATTCATTGGTTATGCTCCTTTAGCTCTAATAATGGCTGTAAATTTAGAGTAGTAAGAACAGAAAGGTTTAAAGAAATCATTTTGCCTACTACACAATAAAGAACTGTGTTGTCATTTGTTAGAGGCCTCTCGACTCTGCCTGGAATCTTCTCAGACAAGTACCTCTTTAACCACTGTCCTGCAGCCAGCTATGAAATCCTGCTCTGCAGTCACCTCCCACCTTCCACGTACGCTGGTGGAAGGCGACAGGAACTGTGCCACAGAGCTCAGGGACACAGGGATATACATATTATTCCACTGTATTTCCAAATTGGGGTATAAATATAGTTCAATGATATATTTCTGTATATGCAATAACATCTATTACATAAAACCACAACTATGACTATCATCTGCACTACAAATACACACACACTCTCTCCTGTAATTGTTGGTTTTTTATAAGATAACATTTCTTAATCTACATAAAGCAGCTCAACTGCTTAGATTTTACTGGTTTCAAATGTTGTCTCTATGAAACTCCACATATATTTAGTGTATCTGTGTACTCACACTTAAGAGATATTTCCATCCTTTCTCATTACTTCACATTTAACTTAGAGACAATTTCATTTCTACTACAACCACAGATCTAGGACTTAGCTGAAAAAGCACAGTAATTTTTTTCCTTTATATATTACTAACATTTGCAGTACTTCTCATACTACTATTACTTTATTACTTAACTAGAGGTACTAACCATTGACAACTACGCATGCCTGAAATGACATCGCTTGCTAACACTGCAGACTCGACCAACTCTGAGCCACCTTAAAAGGAATGTCAATAATGCATATCACAAAAGTGACTTAGAAAATGAAGAAATCAATGCAAGACATGTCAATTCTATCTATCTCCCTTAGATCCATTTGAATCTAGCTGAAATATACTTGCCTTATTTCAATTCAGCCTTTATTACATACAGCAGCACTGCGCAGTCATGGCATTTCTGGTCTTAATTTCCTGGTTTAGTCTTTATTTCTTCCTGTATGCAAGAGATTGTTGATCGAAACCCTAAATTAAAGCTACAAAAACGCAGCTGTATTGTATATTGCCTTTGGGATACAGAGTTTGCAATTTTTTACAGAAGTAACTTTTAATCAGACATAACGTTCAGAAGCGAACCTTCAGTGAAGTTTAGTTCTGAGTGGGATCTATGAAACAAAAGATCCAAACTCTACTGCTGGGAGTAGAAGACAATGAGAAGTTTGACTGGAAAGTGCAGTACTGTCACTTTTGGCAAGACTTTCTATAAAGAGAATGAGGCCTGACAGTGGCTAAAAGAAGAGATGCCTTTTATTACTCTGAATATGTTAATTCCAGCGACTAAAGCAGGCACCCGGTAAATGAGAAGATGTGGCTGTTCAGCCTGTGCTGTGCCATCAGCCACCAGGAAGGTTGCATAAGCTGCTTTTACTATTGAAAGGAAGCACGAATACACATTCCGCCTAAAGGTGATGATATCACACGATACAAAAAGTCAGATTTCAGACTCAAAACTCAGGGGCCACATCCACAACTAATCCTGAGAAAGGCCAAGTATCCTTTCAGTGGAAAGAGGAGGGAAAGCAGCAGAACAGTTTTGCCCTAACAATGAATATATTATAAAGGTGGCTGAAGATTTTGCAGGCTAGCTAGGAAACAGATAAAGGTTTCTGGTATCTAAGGAGAAGGAGGCCACCTGATTTTTATTTTTTTTTTCCCTAGTTGCAGATCATGTAGTTTTCCAAAATGCACTCAATTTCTCACTTCCACATGCTATTTAATCAAGTAAAACTCATGCTTTATTTAAAAAAAAGATTATGTCAGTAAGTTTCAGTAAGCCCTTTTGGGGGCCTCCTGGCATTAACACCACATTCGATATTTTCATTAATCAGGACCGGGTAGGTCAAGCCATGTGGGATTTGAGGTGCAATCCGACTTTGACTGAGAAATTGAAGCTTTCATTCTAAATAAAAAGGACAGCCAGATTCTGAGCATATACACTACAGAAAAACCTGGCTCTGAAGCACATTCACTCTGCTGAACCATCACTCAAAATCTAAACAATTATATTGGGATCAAATAACAACTCCTAATGATCCTGTTTAAGGAATTATTTTGAAAAAAAGCACGAAAACCTATTACCAGGTATGCCTGTAAGTCTTACTGGCAAGAGAAATGCTGTGAAGTTGGCTGAAAATACATCTGTCCAAGTAAGGAAGTGGGTATCAAGCAGCGTGCTGTGTAAACCTCAGCTTTACACCTCTGCTTATTACCCCAAGCAGATTTAATTCTTCAGATACAATTATCCCATCTATTACCTACATTTCTACCAGAATACTTGGTCTTCCACTGACAGCTTCTGAATGCAGTTATGCATCACCAATGTAAAAATCTTTAATACACGGAAGAGTTCACAAGCAACACAGTTTAAAATAATTTACTGTCACCATTTCCTCAGCGCTTCTCAGTATTAAAAAATAAAGTTTAATTGATTTTGGTTTACTTAGTATTATGGCATGAGAAGCTGTAAAAATTTGGCCACAGATGCCGATCCAGTCTGGAATAAAGCATATTATATTTCCAATTCATAATCCAAACAAAAGAAAGTGCTTATACAGGAAAGCTACAGAAATTCACAGGGCAAGCACTGGTCAGGTTCCCTCCACTTTTACCCTAGCAGTGGATACAAGTAAACCTAAACTAGGAAATTAGGGCATCTAGTATAAAAAAAAAATACGTGTACAACTTATCTTCTTTTAAGTAAGTTTTTCTTGTCTCCCTCCTTATTCAAGTTCCACGGCATACATATGGGTATGAATAAGTAAGGGATTCTTCACCCTAACTTCATGCACAGCAGCTTGAGAAACGTTTCTGATTAACATAAATGATAATACACATACATAAGGCTGTCTTTCAAAGAGGTTTGATAATTCATAAATGCAATGTTTACACAGATTGGGTCAAGCCAAAAGGTTTATCATATAAGTATTTAACTTACGTAAATCTGTTTATCGCTGCTAAGGAACATGAGATGACTTCAGATGCTCACTATCTAATACACGCAGTTCACATTTAGCATAACTCGCATGAATTCTCATTCCGGTTTTTAATTGCTGTGCAGTCCATAAAGACAAAAACCCACTAAATCAGATTGCTCTTTTTTCTTTTATCAGAACAATTAACAATAGTATTACTTCACATTGTTTTTCTGCACATTCCTTACTAAAATAATAAGTTGAATGAAGCTTGAATAAAAGCATTAAAATAACTACAAGTACAGATGTTTATCCTTAAATATATTTCTATCAGTATTTCCTTAGCCAGTGTTCATCAGGAGGTAATGAAAAGATTAATTTATACTCACTATAAGTTTTAGGACTCCCAACAAAAAAACAAACACTAATTCCTTTAAAAACTGTTTATATTACGCTTTTTCCAGAGACCATTTTCTTTTCATAGTGTATACATACAGTATAAGTTTACTTGCGTAAGTCGTCGAAATGCCCTGTGAAACCATCAAAGGCAGACAAGGATTTCATACCATTAAACAGACCTTGGTGGCAGGAAGGGAAGACACGGAATTTGCTTGTACTTGAGGTTTTTTAAGTTTTCAGCAAAGAGTTTGAATTTATGTCTCTGTGGAATCCCTCCTGTTTTTCCAACTACTTGAGAATAAAGTAGCCAAAGTTTTGGGTGGGTGTTGTGTTTTTTTCCTGAGGTTTCTGATCTATGGCTTTAATTGCTGTCTCAAAATCTCAAAATCAAATATCCACCCATTCATATGGAGACATAGACACTTGGTTTTTGAATTTATTAAAAAGTACTTATACTGATAACAGCATAGGGACATAGGATTTGGCAGGGTAAACACAGGTTTATTAGTCTAATTGCTCACGTTTCGTATAGTGGATCATTATGTTAATGCCTCTGCAGTGAAGTGCTAGGTAGGAATTCCCACAACAAAGCCTTGTCATTACTGACTGACAAGAAAAAGGAAGGACATACTGGGCTGATCTGGGATGAGACTGCTAGAGGGCCACAGGAGAGGAATCTTTAAACCAACAGGACTATTAAAGAGAAGAAAATGCCACAGCACAGAACACCATGAATTATCTCTTTGCCTGAGTAACCGAGGGACACCAAATGATCGTATCTTGTCTTACAACCTCGCTCGCAAGGAAGGAGCTTCACAGAGCTTTACAGGACAAAAACATGCTCTTTAAGAGTATGCACATATGTAGAATTTCTTACTGTACAGTCTTCAAGTGGATCTCGATACAAACCCCATTATTTTGCTCTGTAGTTGCAATGATGGCTCTCTATGTTACGCTCTTTTAAATACCTTTTCCCATGTAAACAAATGATCCCACTGACTGATCCCACCTGACACCTGAACCTACACTGTCTTCAAAGCCCCAGACTCATGGGTGTGACAGGAAACTAGGCTAGCTTAGAGGACTAATAATGTCATTCTGACAGACTTTTGCTTTGAAAAATGAAAGACTCAAGGAGAGTTTTCCATTACAACCAGGTATTTTGAAATAATAAATATACATTTAACATTATTGATCCAATAATAAATTGGATTAAAATGAAAAAGGCGTCAACGTAACTATGTATTTTCATATTTTCTTCAGTTTCCTGCAAAAGTTTCATTATTGTTTTCCCTAAAATTATGTCCACATTGAATCACCAAAAATGCAGTTCCACCACACAGCAGATGTGTCATTAACTATTTCTGAGAAAAAGCAAAATAAAATCACCCAGCATGAGAATACTATGGAATAAGTCAACATACCAGATGGTGTTTATTTTGTCACTGCTTGTGTTAAAAATTATCACCTATTTAATCAGTTTCCTTAAGGTAGAAGCTTCATGTAAAAAGTTGAAAAGCTATTTTTTTATAAGCTGTCACAGAACTCCTTAAAATATAACTTCTTGTTTTCATGGCTTCTAGTTTTCTAGGACATGGTGCAATACACAGGAGATGGGTTTGTATAAATCTGACATGATCAAGTATTTTGCTACCAGCTCCGTCTTTCAACACACAATCTGTTTTGTTTCTCAAGGAAATTTGCAAATTCCTTAGTTCAAATACCAGTGGTTTTGAGACAAATTCTGTAATAAGTGTTAAGTCTGCTCCTAGGAGAGGCACCCAGTACAACTGTCAGTTTGTTTTCTTCTAGGATCCAACAGGCAAAAGTGTTTTACTTCTCCCTCAAAATTTCCTACATTGTCATTATTTTATCACACACTTCTAGCTTTGCAGTTTACATTTTCTGGTTGATTGTTTCTTAACAAAACAGTATGTTACATGAAGAGCAACTGTACCGACTTGGCTACTTAAAAAAATCATTGTTAAAATCCCATGATTAAAACCAGGTTTTGCTCATGCATTTTTGAAAGAATTTCCATTTAAAATAGAACCCCAAAAAAACCTCCCAGAATTGCAAACTCATATAATCCTCAGTAAGGCAAATCCATATAGAAAGCAGTAAAGCAAACTAAATCCCTCACTACTATGATGATTTTAACAGAATCATTATAACTGCTATCCACAGTATCCATACACAGTATTTAAACACTATTTTCAACAAATTAAAAGAACTTATGCATATCTGAAGGCTACAGGACATCAGTCTACCATTCTCACTAATGATTTTAAATGTCACGCCATAAAGAGAGATCCTCCCAAATCAAATCCCCATACAACCACTTGTGTTTTGCATCTAGACATCAAAAGCACAAGATAAAATCTAATTCATTTTCTTTCCCTAGAAAAGGCATAATCCTTAACTTCATTAAATTACAGTTCAATTGATAATGTTCCAAAACTACTTTAAGAGTTTATCTGCGCATCGCAGATAATCACAGATCTTCGAGATAGCTGCACGTTTGCTGCAGCAACATATCAAATACGTGGCTTATTAATTACAGTCAATCAAATCTCCTTTTAGTATTGACAGGATTATACATGAACTCAGAGACTATGGACTCCTCTCCAATGTCCAGACTTGTACAGTTTGAGCTTACTTGAGATCATCGTGCCGAAAAAAACAGCAAACACGCTCAAACCACACCGCAAGGGCTGCAAAGCAACCACAAGACAGGAAACGGCTGAAAAAAGGCTGCCTGGACAACCACTGCTAGTGCACTGCAAAATGGTTCTTAGTTACTTGACTCAATCCTTTCTCCCTCCCTGTTAATTCCCCTCTGGCACCAACTGTCCAGGTCGGCTCGCACATGCTATACAAGATGCCGATCCTTTCATCTTTATCAAATCATGAGAAGCACCAGCCTCTCAGTGTCCTACTCAAAGCATGCTCTAAGCAGCCCCCTATTGAATTTCCTTCTTTGCTTTTATATATTGCTCACTATTACACTATCTGAATGCTTTAAAAACATTCATTAATATTTTGATAAACCTCTGACCTTCTGTTACATTACTTTACACCTATAAAAAGAAACCCAGGGTGGTTTTGTTCTTCTCTTTGATTGGTTTGTTTTTAATTCTGAATGCTTAGCATGAGATCGATTTGAGATATTTTAGGGTTTGTTTTGTTTTGTTTCATTTTTTAATCTATTTAGAATTCTTCTCCCAGAAAAGGAGACGTCAGAAACGGTGAGATTTACGTCTATTCCAAATACTAGACAGGGGAGATATTTTCCTATAGGACAATTTAATTCTTTTTCCTCCCAGAATCTGAACATGGATCTGACAACAACTCCTCTGCCTGTGTTTCTGAAGCACTGACCATTACAATACCCCCATTCAGCACTTAACCTCCTTTTTCTCCCCATTACCTCTTGGTCCACACCAGCAGCATCTTCCTCCTTAGCAAAGCGAAGGCTGAATAGATCAAGAAATCTAACATTTTATTAGAACACAACAAAGCAATCCACCCACTAAATGAGCACACTCAATAACAGGGTACCTTTCAAGTGAAAAATCTGAGGGCTGTACTTATGGAGATACAAAGGGTCCTCTTCAGTTGACACAACACACATGCTGTAAGCTTTGCAACACTGTCTGGAAGCATTCTCAGCCAGATGAGGCTTTAAACCAAGGTTAGTGCCATCTGTCTGGTTTTGGCAGCATCCAGACTGATGTAAAAAAGTCCTATGGCACTTTTTGAAAGGAACAGAGATAAAACTTGGTTTTGGTCAACTCCCTTGAATTATTAACATAATAAATTTGACTGACATCAATGCCAGTCAGCACATATGAATCTATAAGCTCAAGGCACCTTTTTTAATCACATTTAGAGCACGCAGTGAACTATTACACTAGTTATATCAGATTTAGTATGTCCAAGTAGACTTATAAAAGTAACTAAAAGTATATTATTCTATTGCTTGCCTCAGCTCAATTATTTTATTAAATGCATGTTAAAGTCAGAGGTGAGAATTAATAGCACTGTCAATTATTCTTGAGTTGCTATATATTAACGCATTTTCATGTTGTTCTTAACTTCTAGAGCCCTGAAAAAAAAAACAATATGAAAAATTAAAAGCAACATATGGATCAAATTTGTTTGCATTGGGAAGGGTATCAGGTTGTCGGGGAAAAAAACTAAACCAAAGAGAAACAATTTTTGATGAAAAGCTTCAAAGCTTCAAATGAGAAAAGACATTGTTCAGATAGATGTAATTTGTAGGGCAAAACCTTTCTGCGATCCTGGAAAATGCACCCAAGCATTATTCTTTGAGATTTAGTATGGCCTAAATAGTGTAATCCATTCATTTTACCTGGGCCAAAATCCCTTCTTCAACAGCAATCATGATGAATGCTTCAGAACTACAGAGATACATTCAAGATCGTTTCCGTTCTTTACTGATTTAATCTTTATTACCAACCACACATGAGGCAGCTCGGGCAGTTTTTAGCATTCTATATCAACATTATGGAAATTTAATTGCTCTGGCTCTCCCTCTTCTAGGAAGCATGGAAATACAAAAATTGGTCCTTATCTCCAGTTTGGAAATACACTGAGTATTCCTGGGCTGCATTAACTACAAAAGGGTCACAGATGCACAGTACTTTCCAGATTGTGATGTAAGAAACTGTCTCAGTACTTGCTCAGATGCTGTTTCAGATTTAAAGCAAAAGGCCATTCAACAGTTTTTGCCAACAATCAAGCAATTATGGAAAGCAGTTTATCAGAAAAATCAAATTGGAAGTGATATGAAAACCTTGGTTTGAGTCTCATTAAAATACTAAACAAGTAGAGTATTATTCCTGGTTAGAGCCTTAATTTTACAAAGCATTTACTTAAGTGTGTGAAACACCCAAAACGAAAGGTATCTTTCACATATGCACTAGGTCACGGCTGCAATGGAAAAAAAGAGTATCTGAATATATCTTTCCTCTCATTACACAGAAAAATACAAGGCAAAACTTGTAGCATTGAGGACAAAAGACAAAAAATGGCTCCTGCTAAAATAGCAAAGGCACAAACCGATACTATAGCCAGTATCAAGCATACACAGTCAATGAATTCAAGAAACATCAAGAGGAAGATGTTACTGAATCATTATCTATGTAGTAAAATTCCTTAAGATGTCTTTGGATTTGTATTACCACAGCTTGCTATTTTTTTATACTGGAAGTTTTTTTCCAAACAATTTCCTCTTCCCAAAGGAGATTTGCTCTCAGGAAAACAAAAGGTATGAACGTGTGTGTGTGTGTGTGTGTGTGTGGGGAGTAGTAGTACTTCAAAAAAATTGTCTATCAATGATGATTCCCTACAAAACAAGAAAAAAACCAAACAACAAAACTCCACAAGTGTTTTGCACAGCTCCTAAGATACAAAACTTTAGTGACGTATGTGACTGACTGAGCAGGAAACTCTAAGATCAAAAGAATTCAAACCAAGCCTAGAGATGAACTGAGCTATCACTGACGCTTTCATTTGAAAGTCAGATTACAGAATCCTTCAAGAAACACATATCACATGCAAGCTCTTACCAATGGGATAAAACATGTGTAACCTCCTTTGTGAAAATACCTCTAGATACAGGTAGCATATTGTTTTTAAATAATGCCTCTGCGTACCTAAGCCCGGCCTCTCTTTCATGAGGCCTCTCGTGTCATGAGACCCACTCTGTGAAGCAACATCAGCTCAGGGAAAACACAGCTCCTTCACCCCAGCAAAAACCCCACCCTTACCTAATTCAGCCAAATCAAGAAGGTAATCTTCAACAAGGAAATAAAAAAAGTAGTTAAGAGAGATCAGGTTTATTCAACAGGAGGAGGAAAAAACAAAGAAACAAATCCCACAACACATAATAAACAGAACACAGAACACAAACAGAACTAGATTAATCACTGCAAAATCCACAAATACTAAACTAGGTTCTAAGTTTACAAGCAATACAGTTTAAGCAAGATAAAAACCTTACGTATTAGAGAGTTCTTTGTCTCAGCCAGCTGCTGCCAGCTTGTCTGTCTGTCTTTCAATTTCTCAGAAAGGTGTGTGTGAAAATCTAAATGAAATAAAACAAATACATTTTAGAGATGGCTCTTCTTTTCCTCCTTGTTTTCCATTCCATTCACCTTTGGTATAACACAGTCAACAGAATGTTCCACCTCCTCCCACCCAAAGCATCCTTGAATAATAATAAAAAAATACTTTACTTACTATTAACTAGAGATTGAGAATGCTTTAATCTTTTTATCAACGACATATAAAAAGGCATATTGAATAGCAGCAGTACCGGTGAAATCTTGCTTTTCAGGAGGTACATATACCCACTGTTGGTATCAGTAACCACAAAAGGACAGAATGGATAAAAACCCTGCTATAATCCTCACAGTAGAATTTAACCTGAAGTCCATGAGTGTTCCCCTCTATGTATTACAGCAGGTATTTAAGATCATACTAACTTATTTTTAGCGTGTTATCTATTACTCCTATAGCTAAATATGTATCATTACTTTCTTCTAAAAGATAGCTTTTATTATCTACAACCAGACTCTAAAGATATATTTGGAAAACAGACACTTTCAGCTGTAATAAATCACTTCTTACATGTTCTTAGAAACCACCAAGACAAGAAGCCTAACAATTACTGTACGGTCACTTCAAATTCTTGTCCTTCACTGCCTTTAAGGCTTCACTGGGAAATTATTTTACTTGGTATAGCTCAGGCTCAAATCTTCAATAATTTTTACAAGATAATAATTTAATCTTGCACTCAAACTCACCAGAATCAATAATGAAAATGTGTTTAGTATACCACAGTGATTTACTACAAGCACAGAGAAAAAGGCAAAACATTGACACTTTAAAGATACAAAAATAGCCACCAAAACAGCAGAAAATAAACCACTTTGCATGCTAAAAATGTAAGACAACAAATAAGCTATTTTTTAGGAGTACAAATATTTTGGCCTTAAAATCCCTGCAACAGAAATAGTGTAAAAGAATGACAGCTCCTGAGTTTTACATTGCTGGCTTTAGGGGTAAAAAGTGATTTTAAGGGATGTTATGCTTTCACAAACAATAAAAACCAGACAGAGTTTCCTAAACGGGTTGAACGTCTCTTTGCCACACACAAAATTCAAGTCAGACGTGGTAAGACTAGAACTCATCTTCAGGTATTTTCACTCAGTTCTCATTAATTTGGTTTCACTTTTGATGATACAGACTTATTTAAAAGCAAGGACAGAAAACAAGATTTTCATTTATGTATAATTACCACTATTGAAACTTTGGTTAACAAAAAAACAAAAGAAAAAAAAAAGATTGCAAAGTTCTTCATTTTGGTGCTACCAGCCATTTCCCCAATGATATAATACTAGAAGTTGATAAGATTATTCTCATATTTTTCATATTTTAAAAAATAGGAGAAAGTAAATAGAAGTAAACACATGCATACGCAGGAATATATCAGAAAGTCATGGAATTGTTGCACTAAGCTTTTTTTTTTATGTGAAAATAGGATCAAATTCTTAAATACAACGCAATTATTCTGTGGTACTTACAATTAAATTAGATAATTTTAGTAGCATACAATTCTACAGTTTCTGTTACATCACACCCTGTAATACGCAAAATTTTGAAATGTTTATTTTTGTTTTAATAGAAGTGATGCTTTCATTTCCCTTTCAAGAGGAAAAAAAACAGAATTAATCCATCAACAGTCTATCTATTGACATTTTATCCCATTACCCTTTTAGGCTTGTGTATGTTACTGAATTTGCTATTTTCGCTTCCTGCCTGTCTGTGGCCATCTTGGGATATTTGACTTTTACAATTACAAAGGGTGAAGATGAAGAGAACCACCTGTTTCCCCCTCAGGGATGCTGAGCCATCCCTCTATTTGATATGAAACATTTAAAAGTAATGGCTAAAACATAAGTCTCCAAGCTCTGTTTCTCCAACAATTAATAAAAAAAGTTTACTACCAATACGTGACGGAAGGAGTAATTTAAGTGTTGAGACACTTATAAAATAGTGTCATCTGAAGGGAAGTCTCCATGGCTATTACCTTCCTTTGACACTCACAGGGAGCTAAACCTAATTGCATTTAGGGTTATCTCTAGCAGCTACACTCAGAATCAAACATCCTCATGAGGACTATTGTTCTAACTAATCCACTTATTAGGCTTTTATTCAGATTTAGTACAGTCTTTTA
Organism: Baryphthengus martii; assembly: GCA_013396935.1. NCBI lineage: Eukaryota > Metazoa > Chordata > Aves > Coraciiformes > Momotidae > Baryphthengus > Baryphthengus martii. The sequence goes on from VWZK01022260.1 coordinate 448,060, forward strand.
GAAAAAAACATCTCAAAGGGATAGTAATGGACTTTGCAATTATCAGACAGGAAAGAATAGACTCGGACTTACAATCTTTGGCCTTGCCAAAAATTAAGAAAAAAATTCTTTGTAAGTAAATCTTTGCATCATTAAGTTAATTTTAGTCCCTAAAACTTTACTTCTAGAAAAAGGAAAACCTGTGTGAATTTACTATGCTTTCCTCTTACACATTCCTCTAAAACACAACACTCCATATGCGCACAGGCCTCTCTGCTCCTACAGTAACTGAGAGCAAGAAATCCGCTTCCTCTACCCGCTTCCTTTTGAAGATGAACGGGTAGCAGTATTTGGTCTTATGCGCCAAGTCCCACTTTAAGTTAAAAATCAATGCTGATGCAGCTAATTTTAAGTAACAGTACAAATACTAGCAACACTTCCTGAAAATTGAGAAAACAAATCCTGCAATTGCTAAACTGGTCTCCTGTGAGGTCTGTGATGCTCAGACTAGTTGCCTGGCTACTGCACCTTACTCAGCAAATTCATTTTATTCTCCTTTCCTCACATCAGCCTCTTCAGAAACTGAAACTCTGCTTCTACCATTCTATTACTGTTTAACATTTTTCTAATATTAAATAAGTCTCCCACAGGGCCTACACATTTTCAACCTTACTAATTTGGTCAGCTATTCTGAAATTTCCCTTTTTAGCACTGGCCAAAAGGCATCATTAAAAGCTTGGCTACCAGTCACACAGTATATGCTCCACCTTTGAGATGACAGCACATTATGTTTTAGGTTTGGCTTTTTTAAAGTATGAGAACTTTTTGCATTTTATAAGGCTTGCTTCCTCCTCCCGTAATTCTTATGCCTCTCTGTCATCATTCACCTAGAAAATAACTGTGAAACTTTAAATATGGCCAGAGCCTAAATATACTCCTAAGGTCTGTTCTCATTTTTCCTCTTCTGTTTACTGAAGTGGTGTAATCAAATTTTTACTGGAAATAAACAGTAAGAAGATGGCTTATTTTTATAAACTACCACTTCAGAAGAATTAATAAAAGGTCTTACAAATAGATACACATAGTTTCTCAAGCCACTTCCCCTCCCTCTGAATACTCATACAAAATCATCCATTCATGAACACCTGATCCATTTTTGCCACATCCATGTGGCTGAGGCTTGTCTGCATTGTCTCTGATTTTCTCTCTATTGAATACTTTCCATGAGCAGAAGTTGTTTCTCTGTTAGTACCTTAACACATTTTAATTGCTATTTGCTCAACATTTATCACTGATCATTATGGGTTTTTAGGAATAGGACAAAAACTGTAACGACTGACAGAACACTCTCTCTCAGGACTGGGCAGGTCAACGCTCTTTCTTGCCCTCAATCCTCAAACAATCTTTTTTGGTTTTGGTTTGTTTTTTTTTTAATCACATTCTCCCCTAACTCTTTGGATCAAGCATACTGGACAGACATAAAAATGTGGCAATTTTCACTCATATACATATAATTTCTGGAGGCAAATAAGGATTATGAAGAAATCAGAAAAAAAGTAATAGAAAAATCATGCACAAAAGTATGGGAATATCAACTGTTCTGTAGTAAAAAGGCCACACAATTTTTCTTTTCCTGTATTGTCTTCACAGACTTACTATCCGCTGTTTCACTTGTATTACATTCTATTGCACATTTTTTATCCGATGTTTTGTTAATTTTTTACAAAAGCTGTATTCATTTTTCTCTTCTCCAAAGCATATTGACCAAGCCACTGCTCTGATACTAGTTCAAGTCCATTTGCAAGCTTCTCATAGTTCAGGGAATTCAACAGCAAGTACACCATTTTCCCTCTCCTCAGCCTACCACAGGTAAGTTTGCAATATGGGAGTTGGAAGCATTTTTGACTCACAATGCTAAAAGTGACGTCCTAAATATTACCCGACCTGACCAGCAACAGACCTACTGCACCAGGACCTGGATTTTCCAAGCACATTGCCCATGTCTTTTATACAGGATCAATTCAGCAATTAGAGACAACAGTACAAGACTTAAAATGACAAATACTTTCATTTAGTATTTTCATTTCCTATGGACTAATAAAAGCATTAGGCTGTACTAGTACCGTAAGAACCACGGGCATGTGCGTAATTCAGGTCAGCACTTAGTACTGAGTGCACAGATGTGTCTTTGGGCAGAAGCCTGTCTACGCTTACAAACTTAAAGTGAACTGAAACTAAATTTCAGGCGGATTTATTTAAGTCTTATTTTCAAAGAGCATTAAATACAGGCCCTTTTAAATCACAATACCACACTAAAATCATGCCAGTGATTCACTGGTAATTTGGGTGAATCTTCTCAAATTCCCCTCAACAGTCAAGCCCTAGCATCGAAAACATGGTAATTACCTCTTCATTCAACATGCCCATTGACTCCAGAAACAGAAAAACTCTTCAGTGAAGCTTCATAACATTTTTGCTCTTACTCATGCTGTTCTCCTCTCATTTTGTTTTGCTTTGTTTTTTAAAGGAAGGGTCAATTTAACAACTATTCCTTCACACTGTTAGGAACGGGTTAGTATCCCCACACAGGACAATGACTCAGCTATGGGTGAATATCTCCCAATTTATAAAACAATAAGTCACAACTCTCACGGGAATAATTTGTTAAAAATAAGAAAAGCTTCAATCTCAAGTAGCAATTACAGGTACAGGTTGCTTTCTCTTTCTTTAATACTTCTTCCATGCAAGTCTTTCTCCCACATAACACTTCACTATTAGTTCAGCCTCTGTTCCAATGACTATCACTAATCCCATTATCCTTAAATAAATATGGTGACATTACACATTAACCAAGTTTTACGACAAAAGTGGTCAGGGACAACCAATCAACACTTCAGTTAAAGCACCCACTGCTGTTCTTTGTCACTTCGGCAGCACGTGAAACTGTGTAAAGAAAAAAAAAATAGAGAGAAGGCTAAAAATAAATTAAATACTAAAAAGAATTCCTTAAAAAGATTTTTTTCGCCTTACTGTGGGATATGTATTGATACTCTGTACTTTTTCAGCTTTGAAGTGTAAAGATAGACTAAGTCGACCAAAATGCTACAGTAAAAATCTGCCACATTTTACTTGGCTACCTCTTTAGTAAGGGAATAAACCAAGATTAGCTGCTTTTGATAAGATTGCACTTGGTTTAATTTATCAACTCATGTCAGCAGAAAGAAGTACTGTGACAGCCGTGAAATACACATTAAAGGATTCACAACCCAAAGTAAGGGAAGTTTTCCAATACGAGCCTGTAATTCTAACAACACTAAATTATGACCGCCTGTTGAGTGCTGGGTCACCTCCCCCAAAACAAACAAACAAAACATGGTTTCGTCTGTGAAAAACAGTGTAGAGCTAAGATACATGGACCAAAAAAAGGTAAAAAGGCCCAAAGCGCTGCCACATTCATCCTGTTGACAAAGGGGGAGTTTTTTAAAGTGACCTGAATATTCCATAGGCCCGACAACATCCTCCACGCTTCTAACACTGTAGCTCACTGCTCATTTCAAAATCAAGCAAGCCCCTAAAACTATCCACAAACACTAAAACAAATACAGTTGCGTTCCTATGCAGCTGGTGATTGAGACTGATGTTCTAGCAATAATAATGCCTTACAAAACAAAACAAAGCTCTTCAGCATCTGACTTCCTCATTATACAGGTATGTTCTTTGCTGTTGAGAATTACTGTTTGGTTTTAAATCGTCATGGCAAGTTAATTGACGAGCCTCAAGTATCTTTAGACCTACTTTTACTGACTGATCACTTTTCTCACTCTACAGCAGTTCTAATAGTAGGGGAAAAAAAATCAAATTACAGTTTTCGAGTAATTTAGTTGGTAAAATCTGATTTGTCAACTGTGCTTGTAAACAATTTTGAAGAACTAAGAACTGACACACAATTCACAAGAAGACAAGTAGACAAACATACTGTCTTACTGTGTTATTTGTTGGGGAAAAAATTACTAAGAACAAGATTTCAATTTCCAATTTTATCAACTATGTCTTCACCTTCTATAATGAGATCACCTATAGCTTTGAAACAAAATTATTCTCAGTACTCTGACAAAAAAATGCAAGTAAAACCTGTAGCGAATGAGAACAAAGATCTTTTATCACATCTCTAGTCTATGGAAAAGTATACAACTAGAGTAAACATATGAAGATGATCCTTCAGAATAGCCTCTGAAACTCCAGGAGTTTGCCTATCAGATTTCCTAAAATTTGTATTTGACAGCCTGGTTGGATTTTTTAATTTTTTTCTCTGCTCTATCCAGGGCTAAACTACAGCAGTTCATCTCTCACTCAATGACCCTTCTCCAGCTGAGAAGGGGAATCGGTAAAAGGAGAGAAGACCCATGAGCTGAAATGAAAATGGATTTAATGAAACGGGCAAACTAATACCAATGCCAGGTTAAAGTAAACAAAGTTATACTCAGCCCAGCAAATGTACGATGGTCACAATGTACAGGAAGGCATCATCAGGAGCAGAATGGTGAGAGCCACTCCAGGGATGCGGATAAGCAGGGGGAAAAGGATGAAGAGGACCAGAAGAAGCTCCCATCCTCACCAAACTCCCCCCTTTATAAGAGTGTGATGTTTATGGCCCGGGACACACCTGTAGCCAGCTAAGGGCACCTGCCCTGGCTTTTGCCCCTCCCAGCTTAAGCTCCTGGCTAACTGGAAACTGCTAACAGCCTGCATGGCTGGCCTAGGACTGTGTCCCAGCAAAACCAAGACAATTTGTCTTCTATCAGTTTCTCAAATCTGACTTTGAACCACTATAAATTGTTAGTACTTACAAAGTCCAGAGACAAGTCCAACAACTTCCCTGAATGCTGCATGAAGCAGATTTTTCTTTATTTTGGATCTGCCATTTGCTACTTTGATGTCGGATAGTTCCCATATGGGGAAACAGCAGTGAACAATCCCTCCCCTATGCCACTCAGCCCTGCGCAGACTCCAATCCTGCCACCAGCCAACAGGGTTCTTTAACTAAAGACTACTAAAGTCATTTGCCACAAGGGAACAAGGCCATACTTTGTGGAACCCATCTCACTGGCTCTTACACTTTGCAGTTCTACTCTATCACTCTTTTAAAGGAAGAATGAGATTTTGACACACCGTTCAAGGTCTGGACAGCCCACACCCTTATACAAAGGCCGTGGTGATATTTTCTGGTTGTTCTTAGTATCAACTTCCCATTGGTTCCTCTTGTTTGTCCTAAGAAGGGGGGCTGTTTGCACTAGTGCAATATCATATGGATACCCTGTCACACTAACATAATTTTCCTGACTATTAACAGACAGTTCACCACATCATATTTCCTCAACAATTATCAATTTTACCTGCTCTTTTCTCTCCCACCCATTCAGCATCATGAGACTCTTCAGGAATTTCTTCACTGCCTGTGTCTTCACTACCCTGGATAACACTTGGTGTACATAAAATCACGTATCTGTTTCCCTAGTTCATTTAAAAAAAAACAAACAAAAAAACCAAACACACCAAGTTTGCCCCAAAGCACAGGAGGAGGCTGTAACACACTGGAACAAAAAAAAAACCAAACCAAAAAAAACTCAAGACAAATTCAGCTCTTTTATGTAACAATGTACGTATACTTTAGACATCATAGAACTTGCTTCCCTCTGCATATAATATAGGCTAGAAATAAATATACTCATCTGTTTCCTGATAGATACAATCTAGCCTTAAGGACTCTGCCAAGTTTCCACCAACCAAGCAGTTTCTAGCAAAGCCAGGAGAATTGCCTGGACAAGACGTACACACACAAACACATTACAAGTCCATGCTGTGCACTGTTAAGAGGGAAAGCGTTAGAGGCAATGACTCAAAAGGGACAACATTTTAGAGTAAATAAACGTAGCCAGTATTTCAACATGTACCAGAAGGATATTTATGATGTGAAAAACACTGCAATATATTCTACCTAAGCTACAAATACTGAGTCATGTGGTGAGTGACCTAGTTTCCTTTTCATTTTAAGTGTATTCTTAGTCATTCCCCGTTGATTTATGTTTTCCTTAAAACCTCAGGGATACGTCCTTTTGAAGTCTGCTGGAGACTGAATGGACAAATGATGCTTTGAAAAGAATACCTGAGCATTCTTCCTCAGTGTTCTCTCTCTCTTAAAGTCATACCTCTAATAGCAGCTCAATTGAAGAGCAAATAAGCATCATTTGTTTACCTCTATCTTATCTTTCCTTCACAGGAATTTAAATGCAAATGTGAAACAGAACGAACACCAACAAATGCATCACTTGGTAGTGCAGTCCAATGACTACAATCAGCAAAAGAAAGGAGACTACTGTGCTCTCTGCTCACGTTTGGCAACACCAGCAGTGGTCTGTGGATCTTATTTTCGCAACTGTGTTTATACTGAAGTACTTTGAAAATCATCCCAGTATTTACACACAAGTGGTGTATTCATTTGCATAACCTTGTGAAACGGCATAGAACATTTTATGCAGACAATTAAGATTATATTGATCTGAAATACAAAAGCCAGCCCATCTAAGAAAAAAAGCCCTCCGAGTGCCTCTAACCGTGCAGAAGATGCACTAGAAGGGTTTCCTTTCTGGAGAATTCTGACCTTAATTTGCAGTAAGTGGAAGCTCCTAGTTGTTCTCAAACGAGAAATGTAAGTCAGTGAAATGAAATCCACCGCTGTTTTGGTTTTTGATTTTTTTTTCCTTAGTATCAAAATGGACCATAAAACTTCAGAAGTCTATGCACAAGTTTTGAAGTTCAGAGCAATTAGTAGCTGAATTTTTTTGGTTTGCTCCTTCTCTAGCACTGAATTAAGTTAGGACATTAGATTTTGCATAATAAAAAAGCTCAAAATATTGCATAATGACCAAGCTTCAAATGCAGGCTCAATTACAGTAATGATCTTGATAATTACATTAGGGCCGTCTAAATTAAAAAAAAAAAAAAAAAAGAGAAGAGAGCTGTAGGGAAACCTAAAGAGAGTCATGTTCATGATGACAGCTGTGTGTGCTTCTAAGACTATTCCTACTTTCTGTCTACTTTTGCATGCTCCACAAATGTAGTTTTAAGCGGTAATTTTCAAGTATTTTGTCAATCACAGTTTATCAAATGCATTCTGCTAAGGCAGCTGTCAGGACAAGACTCAGCAATGACAAGCTGTCTTAGCTCCTGTTCATTCTACCCTTAAGTCACCAACTCTTATTTTTATCTCTGAAGAGGAGAAATACTCTGGCTAGAAAAGACTCTACCTGCTCACTAAACAGGCAGTTGAGTCGCTATGTTGGCAAGGCTCCTCATCAACAGAACTAGGAGCACCGATAAATTCTCAGCAGCCCATTTATGCCTGTTTTTTCCTTATCATAAGTGCTGTTCTGAAAATACTACTGGCACTCTGCACATCGAAGTGACTGAGTACAAAGATACAGTGCGGGTTGCCAATTCATCCTGAAATAGCCTCCAGTGGATAGATAAAAGTCATCTAAACCATAGCAGAAGACAGTGCTGTTACACAGCACCGTCAAAATCCCCACAAAACATTTTAGCCAAAGTGCTGGGCTCTGTTACACACGCACACAAAATGATGACAGCGTGTATCACTTTTTGTATACAGTAAAAGATCAGTGCATACTGAAGTATTTTTTTATAAATCCTGGCAATTAAAGAACTTCATGGCATTTAACACTGTATAAATGTCGTGATGCGTTGTAAAGACCACAACTGGGATTATGCCAAACTTGCCTTTTAGCATTATTTGTGTTATTGACTATATTACCTAAAAGAATGTTCACTCATAATAACAAATCATGACTGGGAAAGAAGTATAAATCTGATTCCTCTTCCCCAGCTCCTCCCCTCAGTTATTATCATGGAAGTGCCATAAGCATGACATTATATGGACAGCTTATCTCCCAACAGATGATCAAAATCAGTGTCATTTTATCCTATACATGTTGTGGGATGAAGGAGGGAGTTTGAAAACCAGGATCCAGGGTTAATCTGTATCAAAACCTTCTGTGCTAAAGGGAATAGAATAAAGAAAGTTTCAGCCTCTGTTAAAGAGAAAGTAAGAAATAGGCACCAGTTGAGGTTAACAGAAAACAGTCTTTTGAAACAGTCTGGCATTTGAAAACAGATCATATATGACCTTTTCACAAAATCTTCAATTGTTGTCCACCGTTTAAGTGTCCATCATCATCCATTTATGCCATATAAAAAGAAACAACACAATAAATGGGCCAAGGGAAGCCTCAAAACTAAGAGAAAAATCATTAGGATATAAACAGGAGAAATCAGATTACCTTAAACCAACGTCTCATTGCCAATCCTAGCACGACAGGAGGTTAGAAACAGAGTAAGAGTGCAGGAGGGTGTCAGAGACAAGCTCACAGCACACAAACAGGGCAGTAAGCGGTTTGGGAACGGCTGGCCTGATGTTATTTCACAGCACTGTAGACTGGTTTTGCCACAGACCAGGCTGAAATCACAACTGCTGCACCTTCAGGTTTACAGAGAAGAACCACATGCTTCTAAGTGGTGTTCCCTCTTTCCTTAGTTTAGCAGTAATGTGCTTTTTTCTGTGTGTGTATAGAGAAGTATTTTTTCCAATAGAATAAGCTGCTAAATGTCTGCTGAAGGCAAAAGGACATATATTCATATATGGTTATTGCATGGAACTATCTCTTCCTCTATCACTAAGGGTACTGCCTACTCTCAATGGCTCTCATTCATTGCTTTTTGCAGAAACTCAGCATGACTTTTATTATCTCTGACATATTAAGTAAAATAACAGGTTTTTTTATATTGTTTGATTTTTTACAGCTTCACAAATCTATTTTCTCTAGCCAGTGAGGACCAGACAATGTTGTTTTCAACACTAAGCCACAGTTACCTCTCTATTTTTTTTTTATTTTTCAAACAAACCCTAAGAGTCTCTTTAGAACGAGGCAGAGGAGGGGGCTGGCCCCATCTATAGGACACATTTCCTCCCCTTGACACTCCCCCTTTTTGTGCGGGGCACAAATCCTGAACACATCACAACTTGCCAGGGGATCAAAAGAGTGCTCTAGGATGGAAATTATGCTTTAGGTATAAAATACGACATGGAACTTCTAGTTTGCCAGCTAATGTAAAACTATGCCAGGAGGTAATGTAAGAACACAATAAAAAGAACTTTCATATGCTTCAGATGTGTTCAGAGAGAGACCTTGTCTCCCTAACTTCTGACTTGTCTTCCTCTGGCAAGTGTCCAAATGCATCTGACATTCTCTACTGACTCTGTAAGGAAATCAAGTGCTTTAGTTGCACAACTGCTTCATTAAGCACAAGCTACATGCAGAATTATGTGGATTAAACCTGTGCTTTGGACATCTCGTTCTTTTAGTCCACAGCACAGAGTGGAAAAACAACCTTGCTAAAAAAACCCCAAACATTCTTGCATGACTGGGTAATAGAAATTGATACAGCAAGGAGAATTGTTAAATTAAATGTCACTAAGCATGAACCACCCTTGGCTGCATTAAGGTATGAGCAGTTCAGCCCAGGCAATGATTTACGAGAAGAGAACTCAAGGCCTGTGACTGAGTCTACATCTTCACTATGCCAGAAAATTCTAGAGAGGCATTTCTACTCCTTTTCACCAAATCTCCCATTGCTTTGTTCTTGGATTGAGAATGCCCAAGGAAGTCCGCTCACTGCACAGCTATTCCATAACACATCACCGGTTTGAGGTAAGAAATGTATAAATGGCCACAAAATTTTAAATCCATACTCAGAAAGTCACACTAACCACTCTTTAAATGGGGGAGTGAAAATCTTCATATTGAAATAACACACTGAATTTTTGAAGAACTGTGACAACTTACACACAGAATTTGCCATATATCCCAGAGAGAATATACTGTGAGAAGACTTACTACAGTTCCAGTAGATAAATAACACTAACTATCAGAACATTCGCATGTTAGACTACTTAAGGATATGTACAGATTCAACGTAGTATTACATATTATCGTATCAGTTCTATTTATTTAGACAATTTACCCAGACTTGTCCAATTTTATTTCAAGGTATGCACAGGAAGTTTTTTAATACAGTTTTTGAGGACCTATATTCTGGATTTTCCCAGAACATCCCCAATGTTCCATTCATTTTCATCTAAAAATACGAGATTAATGGATCTAAGTGGGCAAGTTAGGACAGTAACTACAATGAATATAGCAAATACAACATATAAATATTGTGGTAGTTTTCCTTACACGAAAATAGGGTACAAAGGAAGATTATCTCAACAGAACTATGAGATACTGAACTAATTTACCTTCAGATATTAGAAATAGTAAATTTTCTGCTCATTTTCAGCTAAGAATCATCTTAATACTAAATATGTTAATATATCTGTACTAGTTAATGCATTTTTATACTACAATGTTCTTCACAGACACTTGCGGTTAATAAACATTATGTACACTGTTTATTGGGTTTTAAATTTTAATTATTTTGCTTTCAAAAAAAGAAAATGTTCTCATTGAATACCACATAGTCTAAAAATTATGCAAGTGAGAAATGGCAAAGCAGTGTTGTTCTAAACTCTCCTTGTTTTCTTCTTGTTCAGTTCATCTACAACTGCTAGATATATAAAAAACAGGGTGATGAAAAAGAATATTTTAGGACTGGTTATACAGATGTACCTGCCAGAGCTGCATAATCAAGACTGGTAGCATCTGTTCCACAGTACAAGGACTCCTTTTTACAATCATCTTTATAATTTAACGATTCTGAAGATTCTTTTGAACTGCAAGAATTAAAAATAAAGATAATTTTAAAGTTACTGTGGATCAGTTAATCTCTGGTTCTACTTTTCATCATCAAGCTATTATACCTACAACCTTCCTTGCCCTGTTCCTATTCTAGCTTGTGCTAACGCATACACAAAGCAAGAGAGAGCTGTTGTGGACAGCTATGGCAGCGCACCTCGCACTAACTCTGACAGGCTTTACTATTTGCAGACTAGAGAAATTGTTTTTCTACATTAGGATTATTCATCTCTCACATCTCCAGAATGCTACGTTAGAATTGGGCTGTAAAACAAAATAAATTCCTCTGTTAGGGCATCATTAAACTTAGTAAACATTTTTACTATCCTATTTCTCCCTCAGTAATTGTCCTGCATCGGCTCAAACCAGTCATTTGCACTTTTTCCACCCCTTTATGTTTTTTGTGTGAGACCATCGTTGTCTTCAATTAAATGTAGATACAGACCCTGAAGACAGCTACTTAAGCCCATACCAGTGAAAAATGACAACTCCCCAACTATATTAAAGACCTACAAGAATCTTAATTCTCCAACAAGTTAATAATCTTGCTTTGCTTATTTTACAACTAGAGGTGTGGGTTTTTTCCCCACTATTGACAGCACCATCTTCTTTAATGGTATCAATACTATCTAACAATCTACGTGATGTTCACTCTTCCACAGATCTCATTTTTCATCACTTAAGCGTGGCCCTGACCTTACTATTTTGGGGATCAGAAATACAGCAAGAAAGGACAAACTGAGGTGATTGGGTAAATGAGTTTCCCAAATCATTAACACCATGAAGAGCAAGGATTCAGTGCGTTACTTCAGCTTCAGAGGATATAATTACATGTTTTGATTAGCAGATATATTTTCCCAGCCTCAGGTGTCAACAAGGGTTCAAGTGTATAACATGTATAAATGGGTGCTAATTTTACTAGTCATGAAAATGTGTTTTGCTAATTACATTTATATCCTCTTAGCCAATTTTCATTCGATATTGCTTCTCTGTAGTACATCCTCCTGCTTATTTCCTTACAATGACATTTGAGCTCTTCCAAATGACACAGTGGTCCTAAAATTCAGCAGGCATGACAAGTTACTTCCTCACTGAATATCTGTCATCGTCATGAAAAACTAACAAGATTTACAGAAGTCTATACAATTTTGTGGTCATTTCTGAATCCCTGTGGATTGTGTCCTATTTAGGATGCTAGCACCTGGGATAAAAATCTTACAGCAAAAGTGGTGCTCTTCTTTCACCCAACTGATTTTTGCTAGGAGCGTAAGAATTTCTGACTGTTGACACCAAAAAGTAGGGGAGCAAGTCTGTTTTAAGAGAGTGAAGCCGTTTTCCCTGCCCAGTAGTTTCCTGACAAAGTCCTTCCTGTGTTGCTGACAGATATGAGATGAGAATTGACAACAGAAAGAACCTTTTTTTCAGGCAGCTAGCCATAGGATGGTATGGGTTAGAAGAGACCTTTAAAGATCGCTTACTTCCATGCCCTAATCAAAACCACTATGGAAAAACATGTAAGGATTTGGATAAGAACACAGGATCAAAATACAAATCACAAGCTGCTGGAAATGGGAATGCCTAAGTAAGAGCACGCTTCTACAGTTCAGACTGCAAAACAAGAGAACGACCCAGAAGGTTTCCAACAGTGATGATGTTACGTATACGTCAGGATCTCTTGGAGAATTTTTCCAAGAGCAATCTGGTGCATGAATGGCATATAGACCAGACTGTGCTCTCTTCCCCACATCATCAGTGGTACTCAACACTGTGTAGGAAATGAAGTGGTATGAAACGAGTCCACTACCTCTTCTGCTGCTTCTGGCTCTCAGTGTACTGAAAAATTCCTCATGATGCTGAGCTGTGTACAGACACATACAGCACCACAAGGGAAGTGAGCACCATCATAACCAAAATCTTACTCTCTAGGTATCTTTGTTGAATATTTAAACATAAGGCAGCTCCTTAAAAAGAAAAGTTATGAAATAACTTTTCAGCATGACATTAACATTCACATTAACTAGTGCTAAGATCTCTTACCTACCTCGTATAATTAAATGGTTAAGATAAAGCCACAATTCCCTAGAGAACTTCAGTGACTTCTAGCAAACACCTAAAGACCTCAACAATTCGGTTCTTCACCTTACAGAGTGACCTGGCACAGTGCTGTTGGCACAGCTGAGGCAAAACTTCAGAGTGTGTCAGAAAGAACAAGCCATGAACAGAAAATTCCACGGCATGGCTTAAGGAGTTGCACAAATGCATGTGATAAAATATTGGTTTAATCTACTCAGAGTCTGCTCTTGCCACTAATACTGATACTTCAAGACTCTTACTAACAATTATAAATGTGACTAACTAAAAAAAATAATTAAAGGGAAAATCACACAGGAATTACTAACGTATTCAGACCACGTTGTTACTGCAGAAGAGTGGTGGTGTAGGGACTGGATTTTAAAAGCTTGGACGTGAATTGACACACTTATAATCACTAACAACTGACAGACTAAAAACTGTATTTTAAAAAACGCCTAACCATGCTGTCAAAACCAAGTATATGTGATCTACATTTCCCTGGTAAATACTCTGGAAGATGATTTACAGCATCGATACCATATATTCTGATAAGACCTGATGACAATTTATGCTGACGCAGCATATAACAAAAGTACTGTCTCAAAGCCTAACTGGCACTCAACAAGTACTTGAGAACTGGTGAGAATATTTTTTAAGAATGTGTCAATATCCTTACACAACAGGTAAAGAAAGATTGAAACTTTCAATTGGCAATAGACACAGTGAGACAGATCACTGACCCACGCGACACCTCACTGAAGCTGCATGCAAACCTTAGTGTAAAACATTAGCTTTAAAAAGCAGTAAGCAGACATCTGGAAAAAAAACTATCATCATAGGGCTGGCACAACAGAGCAAGAGGGATTTGTTGGTTTTGGTTAATTCTGCTCCTTTGCTTGAGTTATCTTTTGTTTGAGTTTGCTTGAGTGTCTTCAGAATTACTTAGAATTCGTTTCCATCAAGCTGGAAAAATGCAATTGAAGTAATCCTATTTATGATGAGAGGCTCCTTTCTTCTGCTTTACTCTAAAGGCTGCAGATAACTTTGCCTTTATTTTAATATTTTAAATTTAAAAAATGGAAGCAATAAGGACATAAATTCAAAGATATTTTATATAGGTTCATTTTAATGGAGTCACAGTACTATTTAGTCATCAGTAGACAAAATCTCTACTTTCAGATGGCCTTTACTCAAAGTTTTAAGCACAAGCAGCTTCATCTGAACGACTAAGAATACTCCCACATGAAGACAAGTGCATGTTTAAGTGTTTTAATCACAAGGGGATTAAATGTTCATATTTGTACTTGGCTAAAAAAAAAAATTAAAAAATACAATTCCTATGTTTTATTTCTTTCCATTAAAGTTATTCTTACCATATGCAAGAGTTTTTAGGGAGTACAAATAAAACTACTGTGGATAGCACAGTATTATGTATGTAAAGAATGTTTAAAAATTATTTTTTTCAGGGATTTAATTGTATATACACCAAATCAAGTCAGCTGCCATAACAGAACAACCGATGTATTCATGCTGTGTGTTATGAACTCTAATTACTGGAACCCTTTTTCAATCTTGCCAGCTTATATATTAACTTGTTCTGGATTTCTTCGGGGTTTTTAATGTTATTTCTGCTAATAACAGAGTAAGGTTATACCTTGTTCTTTTATTTCTGATCATTAGATATGTAAAGCACAACATAAACCAAAAACTGTAATGGACGGAAAAAAGCTCTTAACTATACGGAAGGGGGAAAGGAGTAAGGTTGTGCTAAAATTGGATGAATTATTAAACATTGATTTTGCTTATCTTCAAACAGTCAATGCATTACTATTAAAAAAGTTTAAATGGTGTGCAATTAAAAAAGCATACCAATGAGTTAAAGAAAATTTCAGTATCACAGACATATTCACATCAAGAATAACAAAAGTTGAACCTACTGCTTTGATAAAAATCAAATCAAATCTCTAACCAATTAATGATTATCTCGGAACACTCAGAGAGGATGAAGCGTCCCAGAGGAACAAAAAGCAATAACTGTCTTTACAAAGTGAGGGGTAAGCAAGGAAAAGGAAATTAATAGACTCGTTGCCTTAACTCTGATATCAAATGACATGGAACCAATTGCTAAACATGAATTTTGTGAAGATAAGTAATGGAGGTAAGGAACAGTAACCAGATTTGTTAGAAGTGAATTAAGAACCATTTCAAATGTGTTTGTTTAGCTAAAAGGTACATGGTTCTCTTGGAAAGGATTTCAACATAGTGTACCAGATGACCTGTTTTATAAAAACCTAATCTTCACCATGAAAAGACAATGATATGATGCCTGGCCCAAGGAAGGGCTAATAACTAATTCCTGAAAGACACTGTTGAGTGTTTCTATCCTGAAGGACTACAAACTTCAGAGCTAGTTATCCTAAGAGACTCTGGTACGCAGATTTAATTTTTTTTTTATTTTTTTTTTCCCCAAATCAACAAGTCTTTCAGAAAACACCCAGTAAATCAAGAAGTAAACATCAGACCCAACTCAAAGTGTATAAAATGCAGGTGTACATTTCAATCACACATGCCAAACATAGACAATATCTAAAAATACTTTATGAATATTATGTTATGATATAAATATTATTTATAACATATCGTACAATGGAGATTTTCAAAGGAAAAGAAGAAAGAAGTGTTTCAGAAAAACATGACTTACTAGACAAGCCACAGAAGGAAAGTAATCCCCACTTCCCTGCAAATGTCAAATTTATTTTGAAGTGGCAGGGAAACATGATGCACCACATTTTTTAACTTGTTACAGAACAGCCCAAGCGAAGAGGAATGTATCCTTCCGAAAGCCACAGACAGCAACCAGTTCAGGAATATGCTAAAAAAACCTTCCCTTCCAATCTCTAAGAGTCACCAAAGAACAGTATTAAGAATTTTTTTATTTTGTATTATTCTATTTGTCACACATCTGGGGAGGCTTTTTTTTATGTTGGTAAAGTAATAACTGTGAGCTGGATGGTCCACTTGTGCGATGTCTCAGGGAGTGCTAACAGGATTGCCCCAAGAGCAAGTCGATTCTGAGCACACAAGAGCCTGCATTTCTGTGCAGTCCTTCCAAACCACGTCTCCCAAAGCCCAGCCGAGACTTTAAACACCCAGGGCCGTTTGCCAGGTATTGTAACTCGCTCTTTGTTAACATCTTCTGGACATACAAAAACGTGTCGGTCTCCACCGGCAGTTGAGCACTGTGCAAGTAACGCTGTCTGATCGCAGGACACACAAGCAAAAACCAGGCACTTGATTGCACTTGTTTTTTCCCCCACAGAAGCCCAGTTTGGAGAGCTGTTTTCCAAGATAAAGACTTGACATTTTCCCTGAGGGATGCGAACCCCATCTCTTTATTGCGCTGCAAAGCCGGCCGGCAGATGCCAAGCGCCTTTCTCCTACTGTGCTACGCACCCAGTCTGCACATTAGAAGCTCACATAACTCCTGCTGTAAAACATCCCAGCTACTATTTATTTGCTTAATTCACAAATTAAAATTTTCTAGTAAAATGCAAACCCACCATTACCTTGCTCAGCCAAAGCACACTTTCGATATACTTTCAGGCTATTATTAGTTCATCTAGTTATTCAGAAACCACAAGACATCAGAAGTGAATTTCTAGGTTAGCACAGCATGCCTTTGGGTAGCATTATATAGCCTGGGAAGTGAAATAATCATCATAAAAATACATAGCCTGCCGTGCAGATGTTACTTTAACAAAATGAACTCTGTATTTAAAAATCAGAGGGAAAAAAAGGATGAACGATATTTGAGTATGCATGCAATGACAACACTAGCACAGCTTTAAAAGCCCTCAAATCTCGAATAGATTTTAATGCTAAATTAGGTCATAAGTCATATTTCTAATTCTCTACCATGAAAATCACTGCCAGATTTTGTCATGAATCACAGTGTATTTTTAGGATTTCTGTCAAGGGAAATGTTATTTACCAACACCTATGTACTATTTAGCATGCCTAAAGTAAAACCAAACAAACCTCCCCAAACCCCTCCCTTAAAAGAACAAGAAAAAAACCCAAGCCGGAAACAAACCCAAAACCCAATAAAGTAAAACAAAATCCTCTCTGTTACATATCTAATACATACAGAAATAAAATGAACAGAAATTATGCTGCCCCGTTTTCATATACCTTTATTTCATAGCCACCTTAGATGTAAGATAGAACTGCCTTTACTCTTGTTACCAATATTTACATAGCAAGTGCACTGCAGAGGAACAAATGTTTTCCATAATTAATTTGCAGTTACATGTGGTTTGTTGCTTAGCTATTGATGAAAACATTTAATTTAATAAAATTCAGCCTTTTCCTCTGTATTCCCGCTCCACATTCTATTGTCACTAATTACAGCACCTTCTTTCTCTCTCACACACACACACGGAGGGAAAGCTGCCAAGCAACTCCCTCTGGAGCCGATGTCATGGCTACTTTTCAGATTGCTAGCAGGGAACACGTAAACTCCACTGCCAAGTACCCCATCTAGAGGGATTAAGCGTGTCATTTCAGAATCCCCAGTCTCAGATGACTCAATCTGGAGTCCTCTTGCCCCACTCTGATACCTCACAGTCAAGCCACCCTCGGTAGGATCGTCACACTCTGCTGCTGTCAAAGTTAAACTGTGAATGCTTATGTTGAAATTCGGCCCAAAATATTTCAGTACCAAAGTTTCTGACTCATAACCAGAGTATTATCTGATTAATATTAAATTAGACATTGCAGTTTTCTACAGGAGTTCAGAAAAAACACATTTTGACACACTGAGATGTTTGTTTGCCCAGTGAAATATGCTGCATCTGTAAAAAATTGTCACCTTGTTTCATTACTGCTCCTTTAGCCACAGTTGCACTGAACTATTTCACTATATTTTCCTTATTTCTCATTAGTTCAGCAAATGTCAAACAAAAAACCCAAACAATCCCCTTGCTTTCACATTTTAAACATCTGCCATTTCTTGTGACGCATATTTGTGAAATTAAAAAAAAAAAAAAAAAAAGAAAAAAAAAGAGGCATTTATTGTAAGTCATCTTCGGTCATAGTTTGCTCAAGCAGATAGAAATGACTCCTTCAACGCAGATGTCAGAATGACATTTGCTACTACAGGTAAAGCAGGAACACTGTGGTTTGTTGGTCAGTTCCATCTACAGAGCCAGCTTCAGAGCAGGTATGTGCAGCTGAAAGGGCCACAGCGAGTTTTGCAAAAATAGGGTATCTACCTTTATTAAAGAAAATGTTCAGTTCAGCGAGATTTCAAAGGTAGATTCATATGGAGAGTGAAAAAAAAAAATCCCAGTCGTGACTCCATACCAATAGCAAAGCCACCTGGTAGTTGCATCACTACTTTCACAAATGAAGCACCTCTCGTGGTATCGGTCCTTTAGATACGCATTACAGTTCGACCAAAAAGCTCAGGCATCAGCTCTCCCTCTTGAACAGCCTTTCTGTCTGCCAATGCTCACGCAGAGTAACCCCAACCACACTTCCAGGCTCCTCCACTACTCCCCACTGGGCACCGGCACCTTGCCACTACAACCACACTCTGCAAAACCCAAGCAGCATCTAAGAGAGTTTACCCACGAGGAATTACTTTGAAACACTGACCAAGAGCACAGACTCGCACAACAATCTCCAACTTCACTGAATGCAAAGTTCTTATTTGCTGAAGTAAAAAAAAAAAAATCGTCTGTCATTTCAGCCAGTGGAAAGACGACTTCACCCACCAGATTCCTGCTGTCATTGCACAGCGTCAGAAAGCTCTGTACCTAACAACTAGTGCTGCTGCGTACCTGTAGCAGAGAAGAATTTTACAGGTAGCTTCTTTTCTTCCACATACACTTACAATACAATCCAGAAAAGAACTAACAGAGAGTAAGGAAGAGAAACCAGTATAGAGCTAATACTGCATCCTTAACAGAATATTACTCTGCTGAGCTAATGATCACATTTTACTTCCTTATTGTTTTCAGAAAGAGAAATTTAAATTCAATAACCTTAGGCCCCAACACAAGATAAATATACACTAGACAGACTAAACACAAACACAGGCTCTTTTATGATGGGAAAATACATGTAATATCACTAGAATGGAAGTAATTCTAACAAAAAAACCTCTCCTCACAACAGCAAAAAAAAAAAAAAACCTGACCAGAAACGAGGAGGAAACAGGGCTTTTTTTCATTATGCAGAAAGATATTCTTTGTACCAAAAAGTTTTCATGAATTTAATAATGGACAGCCTATCACAATAATATTCTCACATTAAATGTAGGATTATAATTATCTCTTTGCCGGAATTATTGCTGGAAACTTGTTTCAGAATATTTGCACAGAATCTCCATTTTTTTCAGTAGAAATTCAGTAAGGACAGATGTTAAGGCTACAATAGCTGGCCATATCTCATCACAGCCATGTACATAGCATCACATTTCCAAACCCATCAATTTCAAATCAGAGGAATCATGAACAAAATAATAATGCTGAATATTTAAGATGTTAGTATTCAAATGAAATTTAATTTTACTTAGCCTAAAATATCCTCTTCTATCTTGTGAAAATAAAATAAATACGATTCCATACTATCTCATTAAAGAAAAAAAAACACACCAACACCACAAAAAAAAACAACAACCCAAACCACAACAAAAAGCAAAGATACTGGCAAGTTAGCAGCATTTTCAAAACACAGAGATAAATAAAAGACAAAAGAATCATCAACAAATTTGATTACCAATGATTACCAACTCAAGCTCCTCTCCAGCTGTTCAGTTGTGTACATACAGAGAATAAACAACTGTAAGGCTGGTTTTCCTTCCTTGGGGAGCTGCTGTCTTTTCCATCACTGCAAATACCACTTTAAGTAACTGTCACATCTGAAGATCTCGTTGCCTCTCCTCTACCCTTTTTGTAATAAAATCTGCTCTAAAGCTTGAATTAGAGCAGTATTAGATAGATCAAAATTGTCACTGAATCTTTTTTTTTATTTACAAAATTCCTTCATACACATGTATTTAAACATACAAAAAAAATAAGGCATTTATCCTGTTTACCCCCTTGAAGTAATATCTTACTATTACCTAATCAGGTTGGTCAACTTGTACAAGCAAAAGAAAGCATGCTCAACGTCCTTAACTCACCATGTTCGTAAAATATAAACTTACACTCACATAATGTGACTAAGGACAAGCATGTAATCAGTTTAGGAAATATACTTGTGGTTGGAATGTCTCATGAATTTTCTCTATCTGCTTTAATAGTCCTTTATGGAATACTTTGACCAGAGCATGCAATTCAGTACATAAGCAAGCAGTACTTTTCATCAACATCTGAAGAGGACCTGAACTCACACAGTTTAGAGAGACAGTTGCAGTAATAGGTTGTCTATTTTCAGGCAGCCTATTACAGAAAGAGGTACCCTTGCAAGGTAAAGGACTACCCTAAATCATGAGACATCCAAGAAAGGAACATTCCTTTCAAGGAAACAATGGAGTGACATACAACTGAAGAAATGTGCAAATTTTTATGATTCTACTAGTGTTTGTTCAAAATGTAGTATATTGAATACAGGGCTTGTCCTCTACAAAATATCGATTTTTAGCAGTGAACTCTGACACATTCAATATCTTCCTGTCTCCTTGAAATTTTAATATAAATAGAAAAGTCTGAAAAAGCAGACAGATGTATGGATTTAGAGTATGGAAGATCAGCTAAGGCCTAATCCTCCAGTTTTAACATTGGAATGAATGCAGTGTCTCCTGTTGTAGCACACTATCGCTGGCTGTGCCTGAGAGAGAATTCCAATGAAAGAACACAGTTATTCACATAAACCATGTGCAAATGGATATCTACTTGCATTCTATGAAGAGTATGCAAATATATAAATCACGTGCAGAAGTGTGATGAAGTAAGCAAGTGACAATATCCATAAACACCATTAAAATAAAATGATCAATACTAAAATGAAGTACAACTTCATTAACGCGAGTGTTTGTACTTGAAGATTCCTCCCATTACCGTAGCAGAAAAGTTCTAAGCACCCGACTATTTTCCATGACATTCCCCTTGAACAGTTTCATACTGCTTTACTCCTCTTCTGTCATATGAACACCTGACATGAAGAAAATTCCAAGTAGAGGCTATCATCCTGTTGCCTTGCTGCCTGAGCTAACTTACTTCAAACGCCTTTGGATTGTCTATTCACCGCACCGCTCCCTTATTAACTTCTGAGACACTATGAAGCTGTAACACGTAAACCTCAGGGCTTCTCTGACAGTCCACGCAACATTCATTAGGCTGGCCCTTCCTTGTATGTCCCTGGAATTGTATTCCGAAATGCAGTGGAATGCAGTAAAAACATTGTTAGAGGATTTCACTGGTGAAGATTATAGTTAGTTGGAAAACCCAGCCGTCACAATTCATTATTTTCAACAGATTCCATGACAGTCTGCCAGAATTTGCCTTACAAATTGTTCCACACTGCCTTAAGAGAGAAAAACTCCAGAAAATACAAACTCTACCTCACCTTCTGAAGGCACCAGCTGATCTGAGAACCTGACAGACTGCTCAGGGTTCATGCTGAGTAGTCATGAAGCTGTTGAGAATTTCATTTCTTAGAAAAATTGGTGCGTTTTACGCAAAGAAATGTTACAGAAATCTCCACTTTCCAGAAAATTTTAAAACAACAACGGACTGTTTTGCAAGTAGATTAAGTTCAAAGAGCTAAGTGAAGATTTCCATTAGCTCAGGAATGTTCTACGATTCATGTTCTTGGTTGCATGGAAATTCCAACATCTAGAGACATTCTTTATCAAGCTTAGTGAACTAAACCGGGCCTATACTTGTTAATGCAAATAGAGATACAACTGATTATATCTACTCAAGAAAAAAAAAAAAAAGAGAGAGAACAGCAGAGCAATAAAGCCATGATAACGGCAGGAATGTTTATCTCCTCAAGCCACTGTTTTATTAATATAAAAGCACAGAAATCTTATTAATATAAAAGCACAGAAATCAATACTTTTCATGTAAAGCAGGATATAACAAAGTGAGAAATTCGTAATACCTAAATCATCTTTCACTGAATGCCACAGGTTCAAAATAATCTTAAGCAATCACTTCTCACCAGTAAGATCTATTTTTAATAGTTTGTAAAACAAACACACAAAAAAGCTGTTTGCAGGTTTTGGTACAGAATTACAACCACGTATCTGCAGCTGTAAGAAAGGCTTAGAGAGCTGTGTTTCAACAGAATCTCAAGAACTAAAGACATAGTTAGCAGTGTTAAAGTTTGAAACACATTGCAATCACCTTTTTCAGAAAAGGTTTTATTCTAGTACTCCATCCTTAATTTCATTATGACAGTGAAAATAAACACACTAATACTTCCCAAAGCAGGAAGGTTATACAGAAATCCAGCAATGATATGCCCAGGTAACACACCTGACAATAATAATCCAGGAGGTGGTTTTGGTTTATCTAAATAGAGATCCTGAAGAAGAAAGCTCACATTTCAAACTCATCTCCCCACTGTTTCAACTTGGAAGCAAATGCTGCACTGCATCAAATGCTCTAATGTACTTTAAAGTATTGAAGAAAAGGTGAGAGATCTCCTAGGTTATGGTGCAATGTAGGAAACCGATAATTTCTATTTAGCAGAAGAGAAGTTTAAACTCAAACCAGAGAGCTTACACATCAATTACGTGTGAATTTTCACTCAAAGATATCAGTCAGCTGGACCAACATATATAATGACTTTGATACGTCAAGCTTCTAATGTGCCATACAAATGTGAAAGTACCTCAAGGAGGCTCACAGAAGTACTAGCATCTTTCCCACTTCAGCTGAAATTCCTTTTCTCTTGCCTGATGAACGCAAGTTTCAGCAGCCACAAAAAGTAAAATAGTATCTAAGAAAGTTTTGCACGCAAGAAGCCATTTGAAACTGGAACACCAAATGCAGCTTTCCCCTAGGCTAACTTTTTGGTAGCATCTACAGTGTTCGGAAAAGGCTTTGTTGTTTAAATTGGTAATAATCAAGGTAGGACAAGTGTGAGGTGAAACATCAGAAAAAAACAGCAATTAAAAAAACTCCACATGGGTAAATAAATTAGCAAGCGATGCCTTTTGAGACCTCTTTGTTGCGCTGTTATTCCTTTACTGTAAGATCTTCTCTATCACATACTTTGCATTCTTTTTCAAGTCAAGACAAAAGGTTTGAAATCTGAAGTAGAAATTCTTCTGTAGAAAAAGCTGTGTTGAAAACAGTATTGGAATTACCAAAAATATGAAGTATGATTCACAAAAAAAACCCAAACCGTTTAAATATGAACACATTTGAACCTAAATGACTCACTCTTTCTGGAATAATTATTTGGAAGTTTAATAAAACTATTATCCACTGAATACTGACTAGCGAGTGAGTGAAATGAAGAATAATTCTGTTTCCAATAAGCTCTTGGGAATGGGATTTTACAACAGAAATCATACCAGAGCTCTGCTCTTTCTTTATGAGATAGTCTTACTCTCTTCAGTAAGGATAAAATGAGTTGGTCTGTCCAGAAACCACTATTTACAGTGATTTAATTTACCATGAAATTACAATCTTTCTGTAGCATTCCTTATTTATGATATGTAAATCTTCAGGGGCTTTTACCTTTATGAATGATACAGAACAGTAAAACCAAATAAAAATTGTTCTACTTTATGTGACAGAAGAAATTTTCAGCAAGTGTTCTCCTAGCCTACTACTTCTACTAGGAGCTATGTATATGAGCAAGATGCAAAGAAATTGCTACACTGCTGATCTGGTTTAAAGGTATTTGCAAATGTGTTTACGGATTATGGACATTCTTACAGTCCAGACATAGAGAATCCTTCTGAAAAGCCAATCATTGTTCATTGAGGATTCTACTGCCTTACAGACAGAAATGGATGTACTAACTCAGTCTACATCTGAAGCTTGATGTTGCCACTACACGGGATGGGGTTCAGGTTTACATGCCTTTATTTTCGCTAAAGTGTATTCCACCTGTGTTACAGAAGGATAACTTAGTTTTTGAAGATGACTAAAGGTAAAAAATGAAGGAGCGCAGGCTCATATTTGATGCTGAATTATGTAAACAGGTATTCACAACATCTTTCTTGACAAAATTAAACAAGCACTATAAATTAAGGTACACCTGTTTTCCAATGAAATAGATCCGTTCCATATTTACCTCGTCTTTTATGATAAAGAAATCTGCCTTTTATGATAAAGTTTCTATCTTTCCAACAGCTGGACACGCATATACAACCTTCAAGAAAAAGGGGTGAAAGATGCAAGAACAAGTAGTTATGAGGGAAAATATCAATCCATATTCAGTTCTCCAAGTACTCATATTTTTGAATGAATTCCTATTCTATAGTTTCTCAATTAGCATACCTCCCCGCCCCCAAGCCATCTGAATTAAGCATTTCAAAGAGGTTTTACAGTATGTGTTTGGATTCCCTACTGCATTAACCATTCTCTAGAACATGGTCTCTCAAATACGCTTCAGGTAGCCAAGGCACTCAAGAAACATCTCAATCATCCATATCCAAAGTCTGTAATTCTGCCTGTTTAATTATCCCATTGCACTCCACAAGCAGAAAGCGGTTTCTCAAAGTACTGGTCAAGCCATTTTGCAAATCTGCTGGCTCCTGCAAGTCAGGACACAGGAAGCTTTAGTCCATTAGTATGACAGGTAGCGCTCTTACTAACAACTGCTTTTTACTCCCTCTGACAAATGTGCTCTGTGCCACGGCTGACGTTTGTGTAGTAATCAGGACTGATGGATAGGGACGCCAGCGCTGCCGAAAGAGCCCCCCATTTTAATGTGAGCGATTTGTCAAATGTGCTGCTATTGCGCTGCTGTCAGGCACGGCCAGGAAAGCACTCTGTCATCTTTCCACCAACCAAGGTCACTTTGGCAGGGACAGGAGAACTCTCCAATGAAATTATCACCTTTACCAGCTATGTGAATGGCCTGGTCTTCACGGCATTCAGCTTATTTTAAGCAGTCCTTAAAAGTTCTTGCAAAATGTCCTTGCTACCAAATACTAAATTAAACTATAAAAATAAAAGCACGTTGAAGCAAAAGTTGCTCAGTTAGCTAAAAATACAAAATTGGAATTTCAGAAAACCTCTGCTACTGCAAGGTCACTCTCAACGCTCTTACTCACATCCTAAACTGTGATCACTGCTGAGTTGTTTGATAAAACCTTCACATACTGTGAACGCATTATCTCTAACCTGAGTGGACATTCATCCCATGACTGTGAAGCAAATACACATTTACTGTTTTAATGACCACAGAAAAAAATGACTGACTCTCTTTTTCTATGGTCTGTCATCACATCAAAAGAAACTCAAGGAAAACGGGATGTTGGAAATAAAAGAAATCAAAAAAACCACAAAAGGAATATATTGTCTACATTCTACTTGAAAATTGATCTAGCCCAAGAATGACTGTCTCATAGAAAACAAGTTAAAAAGCCACCAAGTCATTTAACTAGTCTTTCTTTAAAGGTCTCCTGCTTTACTTCTGACCATTTATTTAATAAAAATTTAGATCAGGTAGTGATCCCAACCTGCTGTGCAAAATGTAAACATGTCTTCAGCGCCAGAAGGCCTTTGTCTGGCTGCAAACTGTGCCCTGCCATTACTATAAGCATAGAAGGTAAATAATGACCAAATATCTACATAGTTAAGATTGTCAGAAACACTCTATTCTAGGTCAAATTTCTGGGAAGCTTCAGAAAAATGAGAGTGCAACATCTAGGAATACAGTTAAGGGAAAATACAATTTCCTGTGAAGGAAGAACTCACGCTGTTTCTTCTGCTGAAATCTTAAAATGCCTCTACATTAGACAAAGAGAGTCATTCTACAGTCATGGGTGAAGCTTCTGCTTTTATAAGTTCTTATCAAAATAGTCAACGTATAAGACTCAAAAAATCCCCTCTTCTACAGGTACAGTAAAGCAGCAAGATATCCCATGCCCAAACCCTGTGTTTCTTTAAAAATTGCTATCACCACACAAAAGCCAACCAAACCTTTGTGAAACTACAGTAACAATAGGCACGCGACAGAAAGGCAGAATATCTGTCCTGCTGGACTGTAAGTTGGGAATGCCCAGAAAATAAAAAATAAGAAAGCGGTTGAACTTGAACGAAAAGACTCGAGAAGCAGTGTGGGGAAAAAAAGAAAAAAAAAAAAAAAAGAAAAAAGAAAACAAGAAAATAAAACATAGGTGGAAACTGCAAAAAACTAACTGCAAAGATAACTGAAACCTTGCACTCGGGACGTGGGTATGACTATGTAAAGACATCTCCCTAAATTACAGAATTATATATGCAAACACTATCATAAAAACATTTCAAGGTGATCAACCACAACAATAGAAAGCTTTTGCCAGCTTCAGACTAATCTGTCCAGATGTCCTCCGATGTGAAAACCAGAGTATCACAACCAGTTCTCAAACCTAAGCACTCACACAGATTACATTTGGACAATTATATATAAACATATGTATTGTTAATACAAACAAATGCAAGGAAAAAAAACATACAGACAGAGTCCTTTAGGGAAGGGGAAACTTTGGAGACAAAAGAGCAGCAATTCAAGGTCTAAAAGTTAAACAAATAGTGTTTGAAAACAATTCTAAAAGACTTTAGGATTCATAGACACATAACACAGTATCAGTAAGTAAAATTAATACCTTATCATACCGAGAAGTAAAAAAGAACGTGGAAGCTTTAAAACAAGAACAAAATATTACTGCACAGTCTAAAATTATCACCAGAAAATAAAAAAAAGAGAACCATTTCTAATGTACTTTTACATCAACATCAAGGAAACTCAGCATTTCTTATCAAATACTAAATATTTATGGTATCATTCTCACAGATTCCTTGCTAACACTATTGCTTTTAGAGGAAGTGATAAACTGAACCCATGTGGATCTTCCAGTTTCCTCAGCTAAATACTTCATACTGCCTACTAAACGTCGAAGATGGTCTAGGAATTACCAGATTATTTGAAAAACTTCAAGCTAAGCCAACAAAAATTCACTTTCTGAAAGCCAAAAGTAAGCATAAAGCAAAACTAAAAATACTAAATTGTGACTTTGTACAAGATGAAGAGTTGGGACATAACTATATCTCAGGTCAGCCTGTATTTTAGAAAGGACTAGAAAATTACGCAACAGACAAAGAAGAGTTATTAAGCACACTAAAAAATGGTAAAATGATAATTACACTGGAGAGTTGTCTTAATAAATGAGAAGCAAAGGGGTCTTTATTATCCATCCGTGTGCATGTAGAATTTAATTAGTTATCACCTATAAATGCTAACACCAGAGCTGCCAATCAATCTCCTACACAGCAATTGAGGAAACTCCCCAAAATATCCAAAGTGAATGCTGAAGCACTCTTCAGTTAGAAAACAGTTAACCCAACAGCAATATGGAGAGAAGGTATTCCTCAGAGAGCCTAAAGAAAGAGATGTTTTCATCTCATTACATCTACCTTCGTAATTATAACAAACTCATCAGCCTCTAGATGAATACCACGTATAATCATTTTCCTGCATATTTTCCAAAGCAGGAAACTTAACAAGATATAAATGCTACAGACTAATTTAGGCTATTTGCAGTTCTCATCTCATCTTTAACTGAAATAAGAAGAAAAGAAGTATACGCAAGCTAAAAATAACTAGATGGAGACTTTTGCTTATTTATTTACTGTAATCCTTGCTCAGTGCCAGGCAAGTAACAGGTCTATCCTTTTTAAAGGAACGTAAATTTACAGTGTGGTTAGACTATGGTCTTCAAATAATAAGAAACTAATGCAAATATCTAGAGAAGCTGGCATGTTTCTGATCTGCCTAAATGGCTGCTTTCCATAAAACATTTTAAAATACATCAAAAACAAAGGAAAAGAAAAAAAACCAACAAAACACCCAAACCCAAAAACTCCACAAAACAAACAAAATCTGAAAAGATTACCCCAAAGATTAATTCCACTTCCACTGATATGAACAAACTATCAAAATAAACCAAACCAAAAAACTAGACGACTACATTCCGCTGAACAAAATCAATCACACATGAAGTACAGCAATAATAATCAGGAAAATCCTGACCCACCCAGTGAAAGTGGAGCTCTGCCAGAAATACATTTCTTGGCAAGGCTCTGTGCCCACTAATTAGAGACAGAACCATTTGGGGAAAGTTACTCCGTGTCCTCAGGAATTGATACAGAGCTGTCCAAATCCACCTACCTCTCCAAAAGTGAAATTGTGTTGTTACACACATTGGCACAGAACAGGATCAGGCAACAGCGTCCAATGCAAATCAGGAGGAGTACAGACGAACTGGGGGATAAAGGGTGGGTGTGAGCACACAGGCACAACACCTGCTTTGTATTCCCCCCAGAAAGGCAATATTTTTCTTCATTAGCTGACTGTGCTGGAGAGCGTGCAAAGCTGCCAAACCTTTGCTTCCACAGCAGCGATGCTGTTCCATAGCTCCGATACGAAGAACACGGAAGGACGGGGTAGTCTATCCCCTGAATACTGTTATTTTTATTGACACGTACAAAAAAGGAAACTAGTACATATCCACATCCTCATTTGACACCAAACACAATCCTGTTTAATCCCAAATGTTTCAAATGTGTTTTCTTAACAACCTACTCCACAGTATCGATACGGTACTGCAGGGAGGAGACACGCAAGAGTTAGCTCCAAGAATGGCCCAAGCAATGACTCGCTCAAACATTTCTCTATGTTCCCCGCTTCATAGGCTCAAAAAGGAATTTCCTTCTAGAGAGTCCACTCCAGTTAGCATCACCTACAAAAACTGGTGTGCACACTAATCCCATTTTGAAGTAACTGCATTTATACATTTCTAAAGTCACCAGGACAGTGTGAGCTCTGCTTCAGCAAGCCTTAAAATCTGGCCTGGTAAGAAAATTGTTTTTTAACATACAAAATAGACTGAAATCTCTTTTAACACTTAATAAGCATAATAGATGTCTCTCGGGTGTGACACGATTAAACAGTACACTGAAGGAGAATCCCACTTTCTTTTTCCACTTTGCAACTTAACAGATTTAAATTTCATATATTGTAAAAGAAGCATTTAAAAATGCTCCCCTACCCCTAAATCACAAGCAGTATTAACAGATGACTTATGACAGATAACAATGGGCAAATGCATATGGATAGAGGCAGTTAAGGAGAACAGACACAATCATTTGTATTTTTTTTTTTTTTTACAAAATATCCAAGAAGTTTATAACTTGTCAAAAGCATATTTTACACAAATGCTCAAGACAATACAAAGCTTTACAAAAATAGCTACTACGGCTGAAGGGCTGAATTTGACCTGAAATAATGGGTTGAAATCTTGTGAGTCCAAAGACTTCATAACTTTTTTTTTTTTTTTTTAAAGAAAAACATATTAGCATAGCAGGTGTCTCACTAGCCTTCCTGACAGCATGCTTTACACCGCCTCTGTGCACCGAGCGGTACGCCTGAAAAGGTCATAAAAGAGAAAGGACACACACCAAAAAAAAAAAAAAAAAAGCGGAGAGACTATCTGAGAATATCAGAAAACAAGCCGAAGTGCTGACTCATGTTGTAACCACACAAAGCTGAAAACTAGGGCACCGCAGGGAAAACGATGGAAAGTCTGAAAAATTCACTGCCTTCAGTAACGTGTAAAATCTGTGCTTGAGAAAACGGCATACAAAGAAGGAGTCCAAATAAATAGGAAAGTCTTCTGGAATGTATTCCCCTCCTTCATGCCTGGTGCAGACGAGAGATAAGCGGAGCAGGGCGGCAGCCCTCTTGCCAGGCACCCTCCAACAAAGGGGAGCCTGTTTCTGTGCCGGCAGCCACAGCTGCTCCCCGGGGCTCTTGGGTGGGGGGTGGGAGGGAATTCTGATATCAGTTCAGAGACTCTGAATACTGACGGGACACTGGAGATACTACCTGCCCCTCTCCCCCACGCATCCATGTCCGTCCCTCCGTCCCCCTCCCCCGCCGTGTCTTTTTAGCTGACTATTATTCTGTATTAATCAAGTAAAGCAGACTAATAACTTTCCTATTCAGACATAATTCATTATCCTTATTTACCCAAGCTGGCAAAATTTAGAAAGATTATTCCTTCCAGCCTTTTTAATTACCAAAATTCTACTTGCTTTAAAATACCATAGTCTCCCTCGAGTATTCAGCAGAGCTGAAGATCACCATGGCAATAAGAAAATGGTGCCAACGTTATCTTGGCACTGAGTGTCTACAGATCTCAGGAGACTTAGCACAGGAGAAAATTGAGCACACGTAAAAGCAGGAACTCACTCTAACGGTTTTAATGTACCTTTTATTTTTGCTAATTTGATGTTAGATAAGTTGAATAAAAAAAACCCTGAGAAGCATACACTTTCCTAAATAGACAAACAAAACAGCTAATGAGTTTCCTATTTCAAGGTGAAATCTACTTTACTTACACAAAAATAGCAAGGTCCTACAGTTAGTAGCTGGATACGTACAAAAGTGTTCCCGAAGCATGTGAGAAAAAAACAAAACCAAAAACAACCCACATGAAAATACAGTTTGAGAAGAAAAGAATTGTAGAGTTCTTCAGATCCCTTTAGATCTTATTATCAGGCATGTTACGAAGCTTTTCTCTACAACCACAACATGCAGAAACCTGTAGTTCTGCTTCCCAGCATAACAGTGCTTGTGTCTGGGGTTGGTTTGCTTTTTTACCACATACACACCCCCTCTGCCTTTCCTAGACTGTGTTGAAGAGGCAAGAGATACTTTTATCAGGATTATACCAGTAATCTAGTACATAAAACAACTACACCAAACCTGGTAGCAATACAGTGAAAAGGAAATGTAGTGCAGTAACTGCAGCCCTGCTCCCAACTTTTACACCAGCCTTTCTGTAAGAGCCATTGCAGCAGGGATGGAGCTCTTGAAGACCAAGCACTGTACTGACCTCACTGACCACACACACCAGAAGGAACTCCTACTGAGCCATGCAGGTCAAGACAGAAACAAAGAACACCTTCCCTTCAGATGCCAATACAACTGCAGGTTTTCTTTTTTTTATGTTATCGAACCAGCCACTGATCCATTATGTTCTTTTGCAGTCAGCAAACAGGACAGAGGGGGAAAATAAGATTACGTATCATCCCAATGCCTATGCACATAGAAAGACAAACTAATTGTGTGCTAGTTGAAAGATGCATTTGAAATTTCAATGAAGAATGAAAATGCTATATTGCAAACAGCAAAAGAGGGATAATCACTCTCAATTAGCAGACTTCAATGTGAAAAGAAAATGCCAGTTCCCTCAAATCTCCTTTTACAAATCTGGTTTCTAATTGGCATGTACCACTGTCTCCAAATACACACAGAATAGTTTTGTAAGTGGTTAATAGAAACTTGTGCTGACATTTTTATTAAGGAAGTAAATGGAATATATTAGAATATTGGTTTATAAGATGTATTAATTGCAGCAGTACTTCTTTTTAAGACTTATTTTGGAGGAGCACAAAGACAGGTTATAGCAGGTGGTGGGTAACCAACAGTGACTCTTCCACTTCCTGCATTCTGATGGTCAGAACATTGGCATCATGCATATAAAAGCCATATGCAATGTCTGGCTTTTACAGAGTCAGAATAGGATATTTTATTTGCATCAGATACTTGCTTCAATCTGTGTCACTTGTGTCTCTTACAAATGCCAAAGCTACCAGGGTACAAATTCATTCACAAATTAAACTCAACGTTTTAATTAAAGAAACCAGATATTCTGATGCAGACAGGCTAATTAATGTAGATGAAAGTTTGTTTTTCATCAGAAGGCAGGGAAGGAATAATTATTAAAAACTCTACATGTGCCACCACACAAAATTACTGATACCTGGATAGCTCTAGTTCAAAACACAGGTATTGCAAACACATTGTACAAAACCTGCAGTTTAGTATGGGTTTGAAATACATTACCAAGGATTTCACAGAAAGCATTCCTACTTTGCAAAAAGGATACTGCATTTTACAATGTTAAATGAATTCAGATCACTGTGAGCAACACCAGTTCCACCAGCGAGGTCAAAAAAGGCTCACTGCTTAACCAAACTCACGAGAACTTTTTTAGCAAGAAACGTAACAAGTTGCCCTTGAGAAGTACTGGCTGGTAAAGGCAACAATCCTAAAGTTCCCATAATGAAAAATCACATGTGATAATCTGTTGAAAATTATTGGAGTTTGATATGGAAAACCATGAACAGAGACCGCTGTCCTTTGCCATGCCAGCCTTCATGATCTACAAGGTCCATTCACACTGTTCTGCTAACTTGAAATCAAAAGGACTATGATCTATACATCACTGTGGAAAGACACTTAGCTGGTCATTCACACACACACACACACAAAAAATCCCAACAATTAATCACCATTTCTTGTTTCATAATAGAATTATTGATATACAAGTTATTTTCCACCCTCAAAACATAGGTGTTTCAAATAAACACCCCTGGCAAAAAATCTTGGTCTAACTTTTCAGGATGGACTCTTCAACTATCAATTGGAAACTGTAGCTCCTGCTGTTTGAAACTATGGGGAGGTAGGAGGAGAATGACACTTTTCAAACTGTTAGGCCTCCTGACGTTCACTTAGCAGATGTTTTCTGAAAATTAATAGAAAAATCTGCTGGATTACACTTCAAACAAAGCTAATCTGGACTCAGTTAGCTTCCTGGCTTTTCCCTCCATGTGGTGTGCCACTATCAGAATACCACAAGGAAGATTTAATTGATTTACAGTTACTTTTAGATATTAAGCTCAACCTTCCAGGTTACTCGCCTTCCCATAAGTCGTCTCTATCCTTCTCAAATTAGTTCCTCTAAGAAAGTTATTTCAGACGTGCCCAAGACAAAACCCATGACCCAAACAAGAACAGATCATCGTGCTTAGCTTAAACGTCCTACGCAGACAAAAATCACTCAACCAAGTACTCACAAAAGGGCATAATTTAGCTCTTTAGATATAAATGGACGCTGCAGGTTCCAGTCCTCTGTGCACCACATTCACACATTTTAGTTCCTGATTCTTCATTCAAACCGGCACAAGTGAAACCATATTTGGAAAGACATCTTTTGCCATTTAAAATGAAGCAGCATTTGGTAACAAAAGTATACAGAAGAGATAATGTTAGTTGCAGAAGGCTCCTTCCAGCAGTCAAAATTTGTTTTGGTTTGAAAGGACCAGACTACTTTTTTAGACTTCAGTCTTCCTTTAGAGTCAAATTCAAAAAAAAATAAAAGCGTAAGCAAGTCCAGAAAGGATCACAGTACAATTTAAAAAGAACAATTACTAAGTAGAATTGATGATCTTCAGTAGTCAGACACACTATTTTACTTTGCTGCATTACAAAAGCTAGACTTCAACCTTTCTGCTAAGTTATTAGCCCAGGGTTTAACAAATGTCTACTATGCCTGCAGTCATGACTGTGCAATTTTTTACCTCTACATTTAGCTACTTCCACCTTGCCTGAGTGTTTCCCCTAAGCACTGCATTTTTGTTTTACAGACTAAAGTGAAAATACTGCATGCTTTATTAGGTTCAGCTCTTGTAATTACATTTGGGCTAAAAGACCAATGTTGTTTGTCAACGTAAAATGCAGCTCTTTGGCACAAATGTTTTGTTTCCTTGTTGTTTCCTCCTTCACCTCTCTGGCATATGTCATATGTTTAAACAATATGATCTTGATGGCAGATTAATGACAGTACTTAATGTACAAGGTCAACTCTCCAATGCAAAAAAGCAACCTGATAAAATGTAATTACTTTAAAGCTTTTTTAGAAATAAGTTTAAGTTTAACTACGATGTATTTAAATAGAAATAAAACTCACTTTAAAAAAAACCACCAACACATAACAAAATAAAAAAAATCTTAAGTCCATGAAGAAGTTTAGAAGCATACAAACAAAAAGACAGTAGTGCAAGTTTGAAATAGTGAAGTTCTACTGTAATGATAAGACTCCTGTAAAAGAGACCTTCTGCTAGCTACATTCCTAACAAGGTGTAGCGCTACAAAACATAATCCAGTATGAATTAAGGGTTAGAATGAAAATTTAGTTGTATCAGAGAGAGTAATCAAACTGTATTAGTCTACTGATCCATCATAAGTGAGCACAGTGGCTGGACCACACTGTTAGATACACAAAATAGCTATTAACCAAATGGAGCAAGGCTAAAGGGTCCAAAGTTAACAGCAGTTAGATAATTAATGTATTTACTGGTCATTACACTCCTGAAACAAATTCAGTCTTCAAATGGTCATGTTTTACTCCACTTACTCTCCTGTGCATACACTACTACACTTTGAACCTGCACAACGCAGAATCAAATCCTCCTTACTCTCGTGATGGTCATCATGCCTAACTCCTTCATTCACACAAAGGTATGAGCAAAAGACCTGTAACATTGCCCTTCGTTACAATACTGTGATTAAAATGATTTTTTTTTTTAATGCAACACCTGTACTGCCAAACCTTTTTGATTGACCTCTATCATTTGTATACTTCAGTGTATAGAAATTAATTAGGAACTACACCAATACTAAGTACATACTGAAAGGATGTAGCAAAATTCTGAAATTAATACATAATTCAGATAAAGAAATGCAAGATATACTTGTCGCTATCGTTATCTATGTCCTACTGATTAGAACAAAGATTCATTGACATGTAGTAGAAGAAAGTTTTCTAAAGTAAGCAAATATCCCTTAGTAGCCTCTTATGTCAAATTGCTTGTAAGCAAGAAGAAAACTCTTAAAATATTTGGATACTACATCCTTCTGTACACAGGTTATATTCAGATTATTAACTTAACAATGCATGGATCATCCCTTCCCACATATTTGTTCAGCACTTAACTAGACTTTGACCTACTGAGACGTACGGACTCTGCCTGAAACAAATCAAGAGGAGAGTGGTTTCAGCAGGGAAAATTGTTTGCTGGCAAATCAGTTGATGGTTCCAGATAGAACACTGACCTACTTATGTAACATACTGTAAGGCATTTATATTTCACTACTTCTTGTAAAAAAAAACAAAAACAAAAACCAAAAAGACAACAACCTATCTATTCCATGGTGAAGAAACTGGGTTCCTAGTTTCTGATTTTCTAAGCGAGCAGATTATCAAGGTGCAATTCTTAGAGAATATGAATTCAGGCTTTCTCTTTCCAACATTCATAAGAAGGGTGATCAATAGTGATATTCCACTCTGGAAAATAACGAATGCAAAAAGGAGCTACCCAGTTCCTTTCCTCCAAGAGCCAGTATTACCATTGATAGAAAACAGATCCAAGTGCCTGTCCACAGATAAGCAAGCACACCTACGGAACAACTGCAAGGCCCCACAAACTTAACCGAGGGAATACTGCAAAGATAAACCAATTAATATTTATAGAGCACTCAATCTCGTGCTTGTGTAAAGGTTTCTCTCTTGTCCTTTCATGGGTTCTGTTATCAAACACGCAGGACCATAAATAAATACAAGCACAACGTAAAAAAGCTACTCACATGACTATTATTGATTGCGCTTTCAGAAAAAGTAGTTCATTCCTCTTCTAGCAGATCCTTCTCTAAACCTCCTTACCGCTTGGTACACAAGATAAATAATGGTAAAGTAACTGCCTTGAATAATAATCCCTTTTGTCTTTGTTTAAGAAGAAAAGTATTAGCTAGAAGCATTTAGTGAATCAAACTAATCACACCTCAATAGGGGATGCACATCAGTGTAGCAGATCCTGTGTATCTGAAAAGTTACACTGACAAATCCCTCTGAAATTAACTTGCAATATCTGTTTGAAATCTTCCCCTTTTTGATCCTGTTCTGAAATCAGAAGAAAGTTGCCTTTGGCATTTGGAATTTAGCTGTCAAAAATCTCCATGAAATAGTTAAATAAAAAAAGAAATAAAACCACCCCAGGTGTAGAAGAAGTTACATACTGGCTTCATTCACTAGTGCAGGCAGACAGAACCTCTACCTAGCTCCACCCATTAACTATTAATGCTTTACATTCCTTTCTAAAGTGAACTTTCAAGAAATCATTCCTCTAGTAAGACGTACTATCACTAGAGGTAGTTTATACAGATAAAATAAGCAACTGTCATTCCATGTACATAAGTTTCACTCTTACCACTTACACCACTTGTCTCCCTCTTGTTTGCTTTGCATTTTGGTTTACACTTTTCACACTGTACATTTCTGAGGAAAGGAATAAGGTGCTTTCATGTTTTTGGAATGAAATAATTAAAAATATAATGATCTTGACTGAAGAGGTATTTCAATATACCTCTTGGCATAATGACAGCAATCGAAAACCCTTCTAGACTGCAGCCTACTCGACACTTGCTTATCAACTTACTCATTTCTATCCTGTTTACAAAGTAGAGGTAATGAAAGAAACCTCGAGGTTTTGGTGGTTTTTTGGGAGGATAGGGGGTAGTTCTGGTTGAAGCCACTCTCCTTGCATTACGGGAAAGACTCCCGTAGAATGCTAAAGGACTCTCCGTTACACTATTACAGGAGATGAATTGCATTAACCCCTGTCCTTCCCCATTGTACTTGCTGCCCACTGGAAACAACAACAGAATTACTAAAATCCCACACTCTCTAATGGGATGGTAATAGGATTCAGAGGCCATTAGGGTAAAGGCAATCCATATTTTACAGTTTAATAAGCCTTTGCTGAAGATGCTGGATCCATCTTCAAAGCCAACAATTACTGATTTAGTATTAACAAATCCACAACAACTGTCAAGATTGCAGGATGCATTTGAGATGAAGTCAGTAGAAAAATGAAACCACTTATATTGAAATAATTTGTAATTTTACAGTGATACTGGTTATTACTGTCATCTCAGATTTCTTTACATCCAAATGTCTTGGTTACTCAAGTTTGCATATAATTCTTTAAGAGTTCCGTAGTGTTTCGTTTCAGAAGGCAAGCACTTTTGTCCTGTTTTATAAGCATACACCTCTTGTTACAAAGAATTAAAACAGAGAACACAGAACTATGAGACCAACGGAGTCATGAAATCAAGTTCTTCACAATCACAGATAATGACATAGACAATTTATTAATATTATGATTACCTATAAACAGATTGTCTACTAGGCTGCAGATTGAAAAGAGTGAATTCAG
This sequence comes from Baryphthengus martii, assembly GCA_013396935.1. Lineage (NCBI taxonomy): Eukaryota > Metazoa > Chordata > Aves > Coraciiformes > Momotidae > Baryphthengus > Baryphthengus martii. Next base: position 485,279 of record VWZK01022260.1, read on the forward strand.
AAACCCCATTGTTCCCCAACAGCATGCCTTGAAGTTTAGAATAGAAAAAAAACCAAAACTACTCTGTCCACTGTCATCTTAAGTATTCTTTAAAAACATCATTTCATATATTTTTGAAAGCTAAATGTGCTGAATATTTTCCTAGGTCCTTTTAAAACAGAATTTATTATCTGTATTTTTTTCTGTATTCAGTTATTCCCCATTCTCTTGTGTAACCAACTGGGGACAAACAACAGTCCACAGAAGATCAAATCCACTCCTAACCTTCCTGAAACCCAAAACATGCCTCACTTCGGTACCCCCAATAAGAGCTGCGGAATCTAAAACCTCCCTTTCCGCTATTCTTTTGTTTACATTTCCAATGGGAGGAAAAAACCCACACCCAAACCAACCCAATGGAAACGAATGCATTTTTTAGAAGTGATCATTCTGAGACTCAGTTTTGTCCCCACAAACATTCTCACAGTTCTCAGTGAAGTAAACAAGAGCCACTGTATCTAAAAATATGGACCATTGATGTTAACAGTACAATCATTTGGTGCCTGAGAGCTCATAACTGCATAAACAAACCAACAGATAAGCAAAACAAAAGATAGACATAAACCAACAAAAAGTCTGAAAGCAAAATCCTTCAGTCATTTCAAAGTGAGGAAACTGATTCTTCACCATTCGTTTTCCATAGCTCTGACAGCTTTGCCATGTTTTGGAACTTGAATAAATATCCATTTACAGAGGTAATATTTCTTTTTTGTTTGTATCACCTCCAGTTGGTCTTCAGTGTTAAACTCTGAGATCAGGCTCTTCAGTATTAATCCCAGCAAATGAAATAATTCTGTATTAAAGGGCACACTATAATATTCTGAGGGGTTATGCTAGTTACATCGGGCTTAAAATAGAAAATAAGCAGGCATTCCCCGGATAGTGGTTCTCCAGATATTAATTGCCTACTAAGTCCCTCTCTGAGAATTGAGCACCGTCCAAGGGAAACCAAGCTTTAGGCTAGTCTGCTTTCTAAAAATGTCATCTTGTCCCATACTTCAGTGAGGGACTTGCTTTGAGTGGGAATTGACTTACTAAAAAAACCCTCACCAACTCCCTGAAAAACAGCAAGGAGGCATGAATAAGAAAGCCAAACTGATGGTATGTTTCTCTGCAATGAACTGAAAACACAGGCTTTCCCACAAGTCTCCTGCCTTCTCAGCAGCATCCCATCTCAGCACGTCTGTCGTCAGGAACCCAAGCAGTGGAGAATCAGAAACAGTTATGTTTAGCCACGCAGACACTGCACCTCCACCTCTGCCATGCAGATATATTATCCAGTCTTCTTTTCTGAGGTGATGTTTTCATATATTCAGATACTGCAACTTCACATATCAGGACCAGGCTGATCTTCAAACATTTCTGCACTGTTTATGTGGAGAGCCATTAGACTTCACTGAGGACCATGCATATTCATGATTTTTCAGAACGTATTTATCATAGAATCATAGAATGGCTTGAGTTGGTAGGCATTTTAAAGATCATCTAATTCCAAACCCCCTGCCACAGAGGCAGGGTCACCTCCCACTAGAGCAAGTTGCTCAGAGCCTCATCCAGCCTGGTCTTAAACACTTCCAGGGATGAGGCTCCACAACTTCTCTGGGCAACCTGTTCCAGTGTCTCACCGCCCTCAGAGGAAAGAACTTCCTCCTAATGTCTAATCTACATCTACCTTGCTCTAGTTCCAAACCACGGCCCCTTGTTCTATATATAACAATATTAATAATGAACATATCTTTCATTATATCCACAGTTTATGTTAAAAGCACATTTAATGAAATTTAGAGTTGACAGCGTTCCTGCTCCTCCAAAAGTAAATATACCGAAGTTTGAGCTCCACTTCCACAAAATTTTTGCACTGTCACACCTAATGCTTACAGAAAGTTTTCAGTACGCTCAAAGAACAGCGGGGGAAGAAAATCAGAATGATTTCTGCAACAATTAACTCTGTTTAGCTCACTATTCAAAAAAGCTCCGTACACCATTTCAAAAGATGCCTTCCAGAGTATCTAGGGACATCACAGAGATTTTTGAAGAATAGCTTCCAGGCAAACTAACAGAAATAACTAGAAGCCAAGCAAAAAGGGAATTGATGACCTAACTAGTTCCAGGACAGGAATTGTCCTATCAATATTTTATAATACAAAACATAACGACAGCATGAACAGAAGAAAGATATCAAATCCCACAAAAAAAAATGCCTCTCTGAAAAGAAAAACAGAGAGCATACAAACCAATAATTTCTAAGGACCTATACTATGGATAAATTTAACAGCCTAACTACAGCGTTCATACAACAACGTACGTGTGTCACTGTAGCACAGCCTGAGCCTAGAATCAGCGGGGTTTTTTTGAGTGTAGGTAGTGTTGTCAGGCAGCAACTGCAACTATCTTCAAAGATACTAAAAAGCCACATGTAACCATAGTGGTGTAAAGAGGTTGCTAAAGCTACATGAGTACAGTTTCCCAGGCGAGTACCCCTCAAAGAGGCCCATGTTGCAGCACAATCATTTATCAAATCGAACAATAATTACTGTGCTAAGGATACATACTATCAAGTTCCATTTTTTAAGAACTATTGTGTTGTCTTTCTGGATTAAAAGTGAAAAAAAACCACATTTGATCTGTGTTTGGAGAATTAATACTTGGCAAGTATGAATAAGTATTAGAAGTGTTTTGTTCTTTTTTTTTTTTTTCCCCTAGATGCTTCTTGCAAAGATGAGGAAAAATACAAAGTTGGTAAAAATGAAGAACTATAACCTCACAACCTAGACAGTACCGAAACTAAACATGCCCAGCAGGTGCCATTGTGGAATCTCCTCTGTGAATGAGCACAGAACTGAGCTGTTGCTAGCAGGATGCCATGAGATTAATAAAGCTGATTATTTCTGTGTTCACTACACTGGACTCAGATTCCAGTATCTTTTTGGTCTGATACTGACTAAAAATACCAGTTCCATCGTGTAATGAACCATTTATCCTTCCTCTCCGGAAAGGATGAAAACATAAGTCAACGACCTTGTGTATGTTCCAGAATCAGTAAATATACTAAAAATCTACAATTTCATTCAGTTAGCTCACATACTTCTAGTGTTCAAACCAGACTAAGTTGGTATTTTTTCAACCATTCAAAATTTTGCACCCAAACCACAATGACTGTGAAACAAACAAACAAACAATAAACTAAACCCGCTGCTTGCCTGCTCTAACGCAGATGTCCTTGAAAGGACCAGACGAGTGCCAGCTCACACTCCATCAGCAACACCCCTTTCCTACCTTTCTCAACTGGACTTTAGCACAGAGTGACAGCCGGTTTAAATTTTGATGTTAGATCTCTTGAATCACCACTCGATGTTTTGATGTTCGATCTCTTGAATCACCACTCGAATCACAAAGCTGCTTTTCACTTGCAGCATAAATTAGAATTCGAATTCACTACTTCAGTGATAAAAGCTCTACATCTTCTAGTTTCCCAGAAAACAAACCAAAACAAAATCAAGTCACGGAATATTAAAAAAACCCACAAACTTGCGGCTTGCAGCAAGCAATAATCAAAACAGCTTTTACAAAGAAAACAGAATCTTCAACCATAAGTGATCAGTTCATTCTCAAGATTTCATTTTAGAAGGTGGTGAACAAGAATAGAACAATTAATTTGTTGATGCTGGTCAAGCTGAGTAAACATGAAAAGAAAATGTGTTGCCTGCACTGTAGCCCTGATTTGCTTAGCATTTGACATCTGCTGTCTCAAGAGACCATTTTGATTTTCACTCCAGTCATTCTAAAAAATCCTCTCGAAGAAGGTAGGAAGGAGATGCAACATAATGAACTATAACACAATAATCATGGTTTGGATTTTTGTCACTTTTCTTAGAATGTAAACGAGCATTTCTTGGAAATTTGCCCAAAACAAATAACTCACACTCATTGCCACAACAAGACAGACGTGATTCTCTTCCATTTAGCTCTTTGTTAAACTCGGAATAATTACTTCATTTTCAACTTTCATTAGAAACATACTAATCTTTTCTAGGTAGCAACAACTATTGCTACGCTGAATCTTGAAGTCTCCTACTAGAAAACTGAGCATCTGCCCATTCCTTACATTCTACTGACCTCTAGAGACTGTATGTATATATGTATAGCACATATACATTATTTATGTGCACGTACACATACCAGAGAAATGTCACAATAGAATGACTTGAGAGAAATCTGTATGCACTATTTGATGTTATAGTTTGGACTCTAACCACAAATTATTCTTCAAAGCATCTTCTTTCTTGTGTTTCCTAGATACGAAGAATCTCTTGCTATTGTTTTCCCTTTCCTCTCTGTGTTCTTCCAACCCAAACACACCATAGCCTTCTTTACGTGTTAAGCACAGAATTAAGCTATAAGTATTGATATCAACAATCCAGGCTTTATTTAAGCATGAATACCTGCTGGGGAGGTAGTGTCACAAAAATAAAAGCTCCTAGTGATAGAAAAAGAGGAATTATTGGATGTAGGGAGAGAACACAAGCCTCTCAACTCAGTATCGACACTTCTTCTCCCCACCAAATGATAACATCTTGCAGCAGCTTCCTCGACTCCATTCTGCTGCCAGAAAAAAACAACCTGTACAAAAGCCTGTGTTTGGTTTGACATTTAGACTAAACAGAAAGAGCTGAAAGAGTTGAATTTGCCAACTAAAACCTATTCAAGATAGACATTAATCCAATAATAAAGAGAAACAAGGGGAACCGGAAAGACTATGTTCCTCCATAACAACGTTAGCACGACTGACATTGTTATGAGCCATTACTTGGTAATACTGTATGGTCAAATATAACAAAAAAACATTACCATAAGACACAGAAACTTAACATGTGATATTTTAAAGGCACATTTTCCAACTGAAAATACTCTGCATTAAGTTTCATATCAGAATTCCCAGAAGATACACAAGGGGTTTTCTAATACTGCTGATGTGTTCCAGAAAAGAACCACATGTAAGATACTTTCATATGACTTTATCCTCTGGATTTTCACAAAGACAACTTTAGGAGAATGATCTGTTAAAAAAAAAAAAAAAAAAAAAGCCCA
>VWZK01022260.1:490458-508273 GCA_013396935.1 Baryphthengus martii
TTTTTTTTTTCCCCTTTTTTTTTTCTTTTACTTTGAAGGGTAGAGGGAATAAAGCTTTTTAATGCAATGATTTACACTGTTATAATCATATTGCATATGATAACAGAATAAGAATTTTATTTGATTTGGAACCAACTATAAGCTACAGGTTGAATTTTATTAAATCAGTATAACTATAGGCAGCAACTGAATTCTGTACATTGGAAAAAAGGCATGCATAAAGACAAAGCAAGAACTGCATTAGCTACATGTATTTTATAGGATAACACTAAAAGAGAACTTATATCCACTACTTCAAGTTACTCACAAGTTACTTCAGCATAAATGAAGAAAAAAATATATACCCACGTTTTTTCTTTTAGAAGTAACATCCTTAAGATAACTCATTTTAAGTATTTTTACTCACCTTACATCAAATTTTAATAAAAACTACCACAGTGATGGAATAAATTAAATAGACGCATTTGAAACAAGCTTCCAAAGTAAGTCATTAAATTGCTATTATCTGCAGTACATTTTTCTATGTACATGTTGTGGCTTTAAATTTCAATAAGTTACTGCAAACTCCTAGACATCCATTCCTCCTGTATTCCAATAACATTAGACTAGGTATGTAATTTTAAATTTGAAATGGGCCTAAATTAAAATACATACATTCAGATTTGTGTGTTTGTTTCTATGTGTGTAAGCATCCACGGAGAAGCCTAGAAATACAACATCACTGCTACTGAGAAATGTGGCAGTAGGCTCAATTGTGGCCAGAAATATTATTTATCCTATTCGGCTATTCTGAGCTTTTCACAGGGTACTCATAAATAGAATTCCACTATACGAATATGCTTGCTTTTCTCTTCCTGACTTGGAGAACTGAGAAATACAAAGATAAAAGTTTATTCCTTAGGGCTATATCGTGTCATAAGCCTTTAAACTGAATTTGCCAGTTTTCAACAGGGAATTCTCTTTAGAAACTGATGACATATTACGATCTTTTAAACTAAATTAAGTACCAATCCATTGAACTGACAAGTAGGGAAGGTACAAGAACATAGTTCTGGTAATATTTTCTCACTGGTAACGGCCAGACTTATTTTTCTTCATGACACAGAACTGTTAAAATATAAAAGCACTCATGAACTTTGGCCATGCCCAGCTGAGATGCACAATGTTCAGTATCAGTCGCTAATCATCTCTAAAGCCTTAAGAACTTCTAAGCCTGAGGAAAAAAAAAAACCCAGCTGCAAAAAACTACACATGACTATACAAAAAAATATAAATAGCATTGACATTTCCTAAACCATACTCATGAAACATAAGAAGATTTCACTTCTTCTGCATATAAAGCATGCGAACCATTTTCTGAAGGTTAAGGAATTACCTAAGCGTGTACATAGCTGTACGCATACACAACTCCAACAACAAATTAAAGAAGCAGAACATTAGAGAAAACTCCTACTGGCAATAGCAAAGCTGTATGGGAAAAAAACATCAACCTAAAGCTTCTCAGACTGAAGAAACTTTGGCGCATACATCTGCAAAAACCTGTCAGAATACTAAATCCAAGCTACAATAAATATTCTACAACACAAATGACATGGGAGATGACTGTAGAGATCTGCCACTCATTTTTTTATCTGTATTTTTTTTTCCAATTATAAGCAGAAGCTGAAATTTTCTTACGCAGTAAGCAAACTGAAGCCATGCTGCTCTGTATTACACAATTCAGTGAAACATAAAATTCGAATTCTGAAAACAGAAATATCTTCTCTAAAAAATCTTCAACTAATTCTTGTTTTTCTTTTTTAAAGTACAAACCAGCTGAATGCAGAGAGATCACGTTTATATTACGACTCGCCCAAGTTTCACATGTTTATCCTACTTTACATGAAAAGCTAGGTTTAAAAACCCAACACAATACACATGACTGTTTTGAATTTGTAATCAGTTAGGGTTGATGATCATCTCCAAAAATAAATATTCCCACAGATAGAGGTCAGTGGTTGCCTGAAATTGCATCAGTTCGTGCCTGTATACTAGAACCCTCTACTCCTTTGGGACTGCTTTATCATTTTATCAGATTAACTAATAAGAGTAGTTTTAGCATAGGACATCACAGTTTTCTATCCACACATTAGCCACTAGTTACACTAAAATTTATTGATCTGAGACTCAAAGGATTTCTCTCAGAATTTAAGCAATAAAAAATGGTAACTCACAATTGCTCATAGCTAAAAAAAAAGTGTACAAATAAAAAAAATATAAATTAAGAAAGAAGGTGGGTTTTTTTTGCTTTTAATTATGTGTTGATGTGGTAAGCTCCTACTGCTCTCAAAGGGAGGTAACTTTACTGCTTTGGAATTACAATTTTGAGGTTCGCAAGCATTTAATTTCTTAATTTATAAATTAAACATTTGTATTTTGTGAATATACTTAAAAAACACCAAAGCCCATCCAAATTTCTAGAGATACTCTTTCAGCCATTCCTCTGACAAAACACGCATGTTCAACAATCTTAATGCTAGTGATAAAATGTTACAAGTGGCAAGTAAAAACTAAAAGCCTTTTTTAAAAAGACAGACAGTTGTCTGTACGCGCACCTCATATCAGCACACTCTTCAGATTTTCATGTTGAGCAGAATCTAGGATGACTATGGACAAAATTACTGATCTCATGTTATTAAACTACCAACAGCCTGTATAACCATTTGCCTTGAGATTTTTCTTTAGCTTTTGTAATCTCACTGCGTTTCTTTTTCTCTATGAAGTAATCTTTCCTTTGCTCTCCAGCAACATCTACTGGAATATCAGTAAAATGCTGCTATTTCTATTAATCACCCATTTAACATCTAGTAGGGCAGAGTTAGCAAATGCCAAAAGGAGACAAACGATCTGCAATTCAGACTCTGCATTCTGGGCTCAAACAGATCAAGTTAGCTTGTCTTCATCCGCCGTTTCGTACGCAACACATTCATTATGACTAATTCGTATCAAAAGTCACCTACCATTTACACTTAAGACGCACTCGTATTTAAGTCACGAAATATCATTTAAAATACCACGTTAAATTCGGAACTTCCGTTTTTGTCAGACAAGTTACTTTTAATTTCAGTTTGATTCAATACGTGCTTAAAGAAATCTGAAGCATAAAAAGAGCTTGGAAGAACATATAGAAACATCCTGAAAGGTGAAAGAGAAGGTAATGGCAATTCCAACGCCAAATAACAAACAAGTTTGGCAAAGCTATAGTTTAGAAAGTAACCATGTCCACAGCAGTGAAATATTTACAAGTTGTTTTTTTTAAGATTTTAAGTTCTCGGGGAAAAAAAAATAATCTGTCCCTTTACACGAGACTGAATATGTATGATTAACTGCCACTGAAGGCAAAGTAGAAACACGTGAAGTCCCCCTGCACTGCTGGGAGAGCAGGCTTCCCTAGGGGCTCGATCCCACTCAGCTGTGTGGTGGATTGTCACTGCCTATCTTGTAAAATCAGCTACTGCAAACGTCCACAGAAAGCACCACCGCGGAATTTTGCAATGTACATACAGCACTGCGCATTGGTAGGTCTGCACGCAGGACTCGGGCATAAGGGTAAACTTGCACAAAGACAAAAGTTCCCAAGTAAACATCCTCATTTCCATCTGCAGCACGCTCATCTGTAGGTCTGCAACACTAAAATCTACCCAGCAAACAGTATTTTCCTCTATGACAGCTTCTAAAGTTGGATTTCATAGCCCTGCTTTCAGAGCCACTTCATTAGTACTCTACTTTTACAAATAACTCTGATCACTGACATACTCTTTGCTTTCTTTTAAATCCCTAATAATGGTCTAACGAGCCCTGGTTGCCTGTTCACTTTTCAGTATCACAGTGAAATTCAGAGCATCACTGCTTCTCAGAATCCCTTCCTTCGGAGTCTTAGTTTGCTCAGAGGACAACTGTAAAATAACGAGTGCAGAAATATAGGGAGAGGGGGAAAAAAAGGGCACCAAAGCCAGCAAAGACCAGAAACAAAAGTCCCAATAGCTAAATATTCCAGTTGTGAATAAAAGGCATTTACTGCCATGTAACATTTCAAAAGTAATGGAAATTATTTTTGCTTTTGGAATCCCTATAGAGCCTCAATGCATTTTTATAGAGAATAAGCGGGCACGTTTCCCAAAACCACACATACTTTAAACTATGCAATTCTGCATTATCTCATGACAAGTTCATAGGCTTTGCTTGATAAATTAGCTCCTCTCAATAACTGTTAAACAGAAAGCCCTTTATTGTAATCTAAGTGCACTTGTGGACAGCACTTTCAGAGTTAACTCCATTTGACAACTGACATAAATCCATTATTCTAATTTGGTGATTGCTTTACTAAACACAGATGCAGTTTATGAGTTTTAGTCACGTATTTCATTCAGAACGCTACTTAATCTCAATTTACAAAACATAAACACGAAATAGGTTTCACAGTATGCCTGAAAGGGTATAGCTATTCATCTGATGAAATGCCAGGCAAACAAACCGTATTCACCTAGACCTAAACTCAATGCTAGATTTTCCCTTATTAAATAAATAGCAAATAAGTACAATTAATTTTCAGTTTGGCTATTGCAACCAAATTGCAGAATGCCAAGCTCCTCGAGGGTTATCAGACTCAAAAGCTTTTCTTACACCGAGATTTAAGCACTGAATTAAACCTCACGCAAAGTCCAGCTTTCACAAAAGCTGCTTCTCTGATTTATTTTGATACACAGAGAAAAGGGAGGGGAAACAATCATTCAGTGTGAATACAGCACAGTCACAAACCCATTTCTAATTCAATTTCTAGCACACACTTTACATCTTAAACAAAAGGAATCTGATAGCCCACCGACGCTGCCTCTCGCTGCAGTTGCTCGCCTCAGTTACAAAACGCGGAAAATCTACCGCTCTGACCAAGCCGCTCCATAAAACATTCGGATTCAGGCGCTCCTTACCTGCCTCAGTTGAAGGCTTCCTTCCCTTGTTAGCAGTATGAAGCATCCTCTAGCCTTCCCAATCCTCACCACCAGCCTCAAATTGCACAGCTAAGTCCCTTTTTTGCAAGAAACCGCTTATTGAAAGTGATTAGTTTTTGTTGTCCCTTTTAAGTCCCTCCTGCGGGAAAGAGCAGGGGAGCGATGTGACGCCACCTTTTAATCTTTTGCGAGAGTGAAAAGGCAGAAAAGGAGCGCTCGATCAAACTGAGCTTCACACATGACTAAAACTCGCCTGAAAGGCTGCAAGCTCTGGCTAAAGCACCACTAGGCGTAAGTGTAAGAACAGAGAAGAGGGGAGAGTCAATGAAATGTGACAACGTATGTGCATCAAAAGACGGGGAAAGGGGGAGAGAACAATGAGAGAGAGATCGCAACAGCAATGAGAGAAAGAGAAAGAATGAGAATGTGAGGGAGAATAAGCATGAAGAAAAGATAGGAGAGTTCTGAAGCACAGAATTCGCAGAATAAAGCCAAAGTGTCTGGCAGCTTCTGTTTTTATCTCAGTGAGCATGACATACTGCCTCTCTCATTTAGCAACACATTCTTGTCTCTTCCAGGTTTGAAAACTGAGATAATCACAATGTGTGCCTGTTTTTGCCTGATTGGCACACTCGTGTGCAGTGTACCTGAGATTCCCCTCAACCATCTCCTGGAGAAGCATTTATGTGCAATTAAGTTCATATATTCATTAGGAAAGATACCTCCCCCCACCCTCAAAACCCAGGAGCTGCTAATTTCTACATCAATATACAATATAGTTTAACTGGCAGATGGAATTCTACTTATAACTACTAACAAACTGCCACTGATAAACAAATGACTGAACAAATGTTTAATGTTGATAACTGAGTTTTCATAGCAACAAAACATATTAGCATTGATAAATCTGTGTTTAAAAAAGGAGCTATTAGATATTTTCTTCTATTTCTCTTGTTATTTCTCTATGAAGTTGCACTTAGTCATGAGAGAAGAAAAAACGTCACCCAGACCTAACATTTTTAAAGGAATACATCAGAGATACAATCTGATTTCAGATTTTTTAAAAAGCAATTACAAGCTAACAGGGAAATTTTAAATTTCAAATTTAATCATGAATTCCTTCTCATTTAGAAAAAGTCCACACACGAAGCTCCCATACAAGTAGGGTTCATTTTCATACGTGCGTGGGTGGTCGGTGTGTTTTTTCTAACTATGTATATACACCATTTGCAACATTAGGGCAGCTTCTGTAATTTGCCTTGTTTATACTTTCACCTTTTTCAGGTAAAGGCAAACAGGCTTTTAGCCAACTGACAATTGGTCAGCTGGCTAAAAGGCACAGTGCTTGTCTGCAGAACCAACACGAGCCCACGATCAGCCATAGCTATAGTGCGAGGAGGAAAGGTTAAGAGGGCAGCAGAAACGTAAACAAACCTGAAAAAGAACATTTCTCTTTGCTGCAGCATCCTACTTGGGCCTCCCCCTGGATCCCAGCACCTCAACTCTATTAGGGAGCTGGAAAGACTGTCAGTGACAGCAGATTCTGGAAATCTGGATCTAGATCTCAGCAATAACACAAGCTTCTGTGTTAGTCAACGCAAGTCACGTAGTGCTATGTTCAGGTGTCTGTGTCATGGTACCCAGCTACTTTAAAACCCCCTTGTTTTAACAGCTCTACACAACTCAGTACCATCTTTTGTAGGAGTTACCCAATTCCAAAGAGAAGGTTATGAAGATGAGTTCACGAACAACTATCAGGGAATCAGTGGCCAATTTCAACTCTGACTACTTATATACTGTACCACAAAGTTTACAAGAATTGGTGTTTTTCTGTGAATGTTAACCTTCAGAATCTCACCACAAACTGTCATATTAAGCTCTGGGCAGACGGAATCCAGTTTTTATATTTGTGAAGTAAAACTTGAAGAACAACTCTTAAGCTTGTGAACTATCCCAAATCCCACACTTACTGCTACATTTCTGACTGCTTCGGTGTTTCACCTCTTATTTTTTGTCCCCTGAGGACGGGCAACACTTACATTAATATGGATCCATTAACACCAGATTCTCACTAATCTTCTTGAGCAACCTTCACTGCATGAGCCCAAAGCAAAATTTACCATAAGGAGAAAATTATTCATAAGAACACTGGGCTTTTAAACGTTTCTCCATATACATCTCAATACAGCATGAGCCTGACCTAGCAAAGCAGTATTTTGTGTGATGGTTTACATCAGGTATTTCTCCTTGCTTTGTTGGTCTAAAGAATCTAATTGAAGCAGCATAGATGCTTTAAAGGCCCCCTGTTTTCTCTTCTAGACATGAAGGAAACAACCATCACCTGAAGATTCACATGGACAGAAGGAAGAAGGAGAAATAGACATCTATGTGTTGTTACTGCAAAATTTCCCAGCGTATTCTTAGTAAATAGTCTATACAGAAGCGCCTTGCTACCTTGTAAAAAGAAGAAAAGAAAAAAACCTGGAGTTGCCATAAGGATCTCACTGCCTAGGCATTACTTAAAACCAGGAACAGTAACAATTAGGGAAGAGACCTTCTCTGTCTATCTCCCATTTCATTTTCTGTTTTCTCACCCTTATTGGTAAATTGCTATTCTCATGGAAGTCTTGATAAGCAATTCCCACATATCGTACAGCGGACTAGATTATATTCATGACAACCGTTTTCAAAAAATGCAAACACGTACATACACACTTCTAAGAGTTTATTCACTCTCACAGGCTTATCTACAACTTCACAATGCAATCAGAACCCTGTGTTTACATTCAAGGTCAATAAACACTTGAAAACATGCATGCAGTTTGTTTGTTTTCATGAAAGAGACAAGACTGTGTGGCTAAAACTAAGCATAAACTTCAATATTATGCTAAGTACTTTTTTTTTCCCCCCAAGAACTGACCTTGTGTTCAAAATGCTTAGCAAGAGAGCTCCAGGAGGAGTAGTGGGAGCAGAGAGAGAGAGAACTACTGGAATGGCACCTGGCCTTCCCTGGGACAGGCCCACAGGCAGGCGGGACACGTGTCACAGGGGACTCCCGAGCCCCTCTCCGGTGGACTCAAGGGGCAGGGGCAATGTCAACAAGCTCAACGCTGGCACAGCGGGTGCATCCCCTCTGTGACTACCCCACCTTGCCAGATGCTCTTGTCTAACAGCTCTGAGGTTCTGCAAGGGGAACGACCGATGATGAGGACGATGGTTCATCCAGCTTGGAAGTGTCACTGAGGTGAGCCTGACCTACGCCCTGTGTCAAAACTGCTCCCATAAAGAAAAAAAGATGCATCATTGTCATAGGAGACTCCCTTCTGAAGGGAACCAAAGGGGCACAGCTTAAAGACGTGAAGAGAAAGCTCCCTACCCTAGGACAGCCCTTGGATTATTGTCCGTTATTCATTTTCCAGGTAGGCAGCGACTGAGTTGCGACAAGAAGTCCGAGGGCGATCAAGAGAGACTTCAGGGCCTTGGATGACTGACTAAGGCATGAGAAGCACAGGTAGTGTTCTCCTTTATCCTTCCAGTTGCAGGGAATGATGAGGGGAGAAACAGGGAGAGACAGCAGATCAGTTCTTGGCTCCAAGTCTGATGTCACCGGCAGAATTTAGGGTTTTTGACCATGGGTCAAGCCTACTTGACGTCTGGTCCGCTGGCAACAGCAGGGCACATGTGTCGTAGAGGTGGGAAGGATCTCTGCACAGGAGTTGACAGGGCTCACTGAAAGAGCTTTAAACTCGATTTAAAGGGGAAAAGGGATAAAAGTAGACTTGCTAGAGATAAACCTGGAGGTGGAACATAAATGTTTGTGGGATGGTGTGCTAGTGAGGTCCTGTGGTTTGCCATTTCAGTGGAGGTACGGGATGGAGACCTACGCAGTGGCAAAGACACAACAGATACGGATGTGCTAGAAACCATGAAAGTGTCTGAGAACAGTCATGTAGGAAATTAGGGCTTCTCCCCCCACAAAAAGGTGGTGGGATCGATAGCCCAGCTAAAATGCATCTGCACCAATGCACACAGCATGGGCGACAAACGAGGAGCTGGAAGGCGTTGTGCAGCAGGAAATCTCTGACATATGGCTGTCATCACAGAAACATGGTGGGATGACTCACACAACTGGAGTGCTGCAATGGAAGGCTGTAAACTTTTCAGAAGGGATAGGCAAGGAAAGAGAGGTGGTGGAGTAGCCCTGTATGTTAGCGATTGTCTAGGATTAATGGTGGTGACGATAGTGTTCAGTGTTTATGGGTAAGAATCAGGGGAAAGGCCAACAAGGCAGATATCATGGTGGGATTCTGTTACAGACAACCCAATGAGGATGAAGAGGCAGATGAAATATTGTCTAAGCAGCTGGGAGAAAGCTCACAATCGCTGGCCCTGGTTCTCCTGGGGTACTTGAACTTACTAGATGTCTGCTGGAATTCCAACACAGCAGAGAGGAAACAGCCCAGGAGGCTCCTGGAGTGTGTGGAGGGTAACTTCCTGACACGCTTGGTGTGTCAGAGGGAGCCAACTAGGGAAGGCATCCCACTGGACCTACTGTCCGCAAACAGAGGAGGACTTGTGGGCGATGTGATGGTTGGGGGCCATATTGGGCATGGCAATCACAAGATGATGCAGCTTTTGATTCTTGAAGAAGGAGTGGGAGGTCAGCAGAACTGCTAATTTGGACTTCTGGAGGGCACATTTTTGCCTGCTTAGGAGACTGGGTGACAGAGTCTCTTGGGAGGTTGTCCTGAAGGGCAAAGCAGTCCAGGAAGGCTGGACATTCCAGAAGATGGAAATCTTTGGCACAGAAGCAGGCTGTCCCCATGTATAGAAAGACAAGTCGGCATGGAAGAGACCAGCCTGGCTGAACAGAGAGCTTGGGCTGGAACTCAGGGGAAAAAGAATTCATGCCCTCTGAAAGAAGCGGCAGCCAACTCAGGAAGTCTGTAAGGATGTCATGAGTTTATGCACAGAGAAAACTAGAAGGGGCCAAAGCCCAGTTAGAACATAATCTGGCTACTGCTGTAAAAGACAATTTAAAAAATGTTTCTATAAATACCTTAGCAACAAAAGGAGGGCTAAGAAGAATCTCCACCCTTTACTGGATGCGAGAGGAAGCGATGACAAAGGCTGAGGAACTTAATGCCTTCTTTACCTCAGTCTTTAACGGTAAGACCAGTTGTTCTTCTTGTATGCAGCCCCCTGAGCTGAAGACAGAGACTACCACAAATGCAGAAGCTGTATTTTACTGCTGTTACATGTGCTTCCACTTAAGCTTCCTCAAACACTACTCCAGTAGCACAGAGGAACCACACCACAGAACGCTGCAGAATAACTACACAACGAAACATACCAGTCGTGTCATTTTGTGCAGAAATACAAATAACTGATTTCCAATCCATTTTTCACATTTTCACCATTACAAAGAAAACAACCAATCAGAGCTTTCCATCAATCTTACCTGAGGAAGTCAAGTTTAATCACAGAAAACATCTAGATCCTTTACTTCTCTATTCTATTAGAAATCTGGTTCATTCTTCTATTTGTTTTAGGTCTAAGATTTAATCAGCCTGCATGCAAATGCATACTCTATGTCTGTGACTTACAACCTGTACAGTAATAGAATAGTGAAGAATATTCAAGACATTGCACAATTTCAGTGATGCTGAATCCCCCTCCCCACAACCCAGTGCCAGGAAAACCCATCAACAGTGTTAACTAGAACAAGGAGCATCATGACAGCAAATTACAAGGAAATAAAGTGGCAAAAGACTACAAAACTATTCATGTCTGTTAAAGGGACTACTGACCAGAAGAAATACTCATTGACTACATACTCTTTGGAGCTAAATGAAAGCCTCTGGCTATGCAAAAGAGCTAATGACCACTTTCTCTCACCAATATCCTTCTGTATTTCACATCTAGCCAATACTTTTTCTTTGACAATTATCTAGTTGGACAGCATGAACACATAACTAATTTTTTCCAACATTTTGGTTTTGTTTCTTCTTTTTCAGACCTGAAGAAAGACTGTGCCTGAAAGTATGTAATTTTTTCCATTATATCAGTTGGTTTGATAAAACACACCACCTTTTTTCCCCACAAACCTTGTTTCAGTGATACCTTCAGATGCTCCTGTTACACTACAGCCACTACAAAAGCAGAATGGCACTGTGAGGCCCTTCATCCCTCCCCAGTCACCATTCCCTACACTGCGAGCTGTTCACTGCTCAGAGGAAATACAACAGAGTAGCACATGGGCTAGAACAGCGGCAGAGCACACAAGGAAATCCGCCCATACATTGTCTATGCCCACACATTGTCTATGCCCACACATTGTCTATGCCTAACTTCCCAGCGTCCAATTGATGACAAGAAATAAAGCTGGTATGAGAAAAGGAGTGTCATGAACAGACATCATTTTACTGGAGAGAGGCACAAGCAAAAGACCTCGCATGAGCATAAACCACACGTAACATCCTGGCAGGGTGAAGAAAAACATGTGATGCTCTTGCTGGTATGAATTATAAAAGCACCTAAATACTGCTTCTTGAGCATAACCGAATACATGTGATAGCATCATTATAAATTAAAATTGCTTATGACCTTCATTTGGTCCAAACGCTACCACCTTACTCACTACACGC
The DNA here is from genome assembly GCA_013396935.1 of Baryphthengus martii. NCBI lineage: Eukaryota > Metazoa > Chordata > Aves > Coraciiformes > Momotidae > Baryphthengus > Baryphthengus martii. The sequence goes on from VWZK01022260.1 coordinate 502,094, forward strand.
ATGGTTGAACAAATTTATCTATGACTGCTGGTGTTACACCGTAGAGGAAATAGCCAAGTGTCATGCAAAGGAAACAAACAAAGACATTACCAGCAGAAGAATCTTATAATCCGGCTCTGAGTCATACGGATTTCTTAACTGCTACTGAAAATACTCTTTGATTCTTATTACTGTCAACTCAGTAAGTGATAATAACTAATATCTCAGTTGTTACTTGTTTATACAGTCAATTTTTAGTTTTCTCTCTCTCATTAAATAAATGTTAATATGTTACGAAATCAGTCATTTCATGAATGGAAATCAGTACTTTTGTAAATTTTGCTTGACAGAACTAAAATAGGAGATAATCAGTATGATCCTGGTTATTTTGCAATACTCATTTCAAAGGATATGTAATCCTTCCCCCACCTCCCCTCCACCTTTTATTGACTTGTAAGCCCATAGAGGAATACCCACTAAACTTCAGACTTCCATGGCACTGACTCATACTACTGTCTGCTTGGTATATATCTGCTCAGAATTTTTGTTCCAACTGTACCTCGAAATACAGTCACACAAGCTAAGGCCTTTTAAGACTGTCATCAATACGTCAAACAATTCCTGAAGTATCTCCCGCAGAATATTTACATTTTTTATTATGGCAGTCAACTGATTACCTTCACCTGTGCCTAAATGGCAGCCAGTTGATGTGAACCCCCTGTGCCTCAATTAATAGTAGGGATAGAAAGAATAACTTACCTGCAAGGTACAGGTTTGCCTGCCCTGTAACATGGGCTGAGAGCTCCTTCACACTGTACAGATACGTTCTGCTTGCAAAGACAAAGGCTGGCTTCCAGGAGAGAGCTGTACAGCTCGTAACGGATTTTCTTCACTGCTACATAATTTAAGTTCTCTACATGAAGTATAACTCTACACTGAGTCAATAAAGTACACAACTTCACAGAGTGTAAACCGAGTACTGGGCAACACACTTAAAAACTGAACAAAGCCTACTTTTACTGCCCAGTCTGAATTAATATGCAACGTTCACGCCTCAAATATACCCTGGAGCCTCCAGTACTTCTCTGAGCCACAGCTTTGAAGATGTGTTAGTTTCCTATGCACTAAGTTGACCTATATTCTGGCTGACTTCTATTCTGAGATGATCTCTGCTGTGAATTTCAATTCCAGATGTTCTATACATTGCTTTGCTACACCTATGATACAGGTGTCAAAAAGCGAAAGGATGTCAACAAATTAAAACACCGATGGCATTTTCTCATAACTGGGGCTCATCAAAAACCATGCTGGTTTGTGAGCTGATCTTGGCACAAGTGTATTTCCTTGATAATGTGGAAGCACAGAACGAAATCTAGAAAGCTCCTGAAATTATCTGTTGTTATGCCAGAGGCCGAAGACCTGCTGACCTGCCTGCAGCTGAGCTTCATCTGTGCCATGTGCCAAGGAAGCCTAAAACGCTTTCAAATAGGGAAAGCTTCCATAAGAAGGGAAAATAAGCCTGCAAGAGATGACCAAAAAAAGTGAAGGGGGAAAAAAAAAAAGAAGAAAATAATAACTTATTAAAGAACAAAGTTCCAAGATGAAAACAGAGAAATACCTCTCCATCTCTTAGAGAAAGAAAAACAGGGACCAAGGCCTTACTTTTGAACATTTGCTCGTGTTTACTTATGTCCTGATCCACAACTTTTGCACCAAAACTTCAGTTTTCACATTTACAGTGCAAAGCTCTTACAGGATTAGGCCCTACTCTACAAATAACATCTGACAATTCACTAAATGCTTCACACTGATCAAGTGGACTAGCAAAAAACTGTAATAGAACACCTAGAATTCCACTTATGAAACAAAATTGTAAAGCCTTCTGAGTCTACTAGGTCAGCCGAAAGACTCCTAGAGAATTCCAAAGACTTCTGCACATCTGGAAGAGACCCCTGACAAGCAGTTATGTTTACACCAACAGTTCCTGTGGTAGTGATGATGTAAGAAACACTGTGGGGACTGCTACAGAAGCAATGACATAGCAACAGTGTGTAACAGCAACTGCACAGTCCCTACTAGCGGCCTTCACACGTGCAGAATCCTACTTAAAACACGAGTCAGGAAGGTTTTTTATGAAACAGTTTTGAGCTCTATCTACACTATGCCAAAAGAAAACAAGTGGGTAACAAAAAGGGTGGGTAGTTTCAAGAAAGTCTGGTTTGTTCTCTGCCTGTTGTGGTTCAGAATAGAGAGTAAAATTCCAGCAAAAAGGCTTGTCATGGCATATACAAGCACCCTCAAAATGCTTTTCTCAGCATGCCATCAGCTCTCATCAGAGATAGGATACTGCTTTTGATAAACCTTTGGTATGAACCAGAACAGCTGTTCCTGTCTTTATCCCTGTCACACCACTAAGAGTGAATTCAAAGTGAAGCAAAGGACTAAAAAAAATTTGGTAGACGTAAAATACTGATTAGAACATTGAGAACAGCACGAACTTGACATGATTGACTCTTAAGAACTTTATGTCATAGTATTTTAAGTAAATTGTTAAAAAGTGACAGAAATGTTCAAAAAAAGCATATGCATATTAAAAGTTCTATAAAGAGCAAAGATGATGCTACATTAGAAATAATTAAAACTTCTAAAAAAATATGTCAATGTACATTTTAGTTTTGTTTTTAAGACAACTGTTGCACAGTTCTGAAACGCAACAGGAACATATTAAAAATAGCACGATGCGGCTTTTTAGGTATGTTCATATCCATAATAAGTATCTCGTATTTAAAAATAAACAAAATTTAGTGATAACTTTCAACATTTTGTTGCTTTTTTTTTTCTTCTGTAGAATATACAGATTTTGATTCTATGGAAACTCAGTTGAGACTGTGTCATTTCTTCCCCTCAGCTGTCTAAAAGCACTGCTGAACTATCTGGCCATTAGTTGTAATGTTCTTCAACTTTAGGAAGTCAGAGTGACATTAGAGCAAAAGTTTTCCAGTAAAAAGTTTATGACAAAGTGAAAAAGGTAGTTAAAGAAAGGTGTTAACTACTTATACTTTTTAATATTTTTCAGCCAACCAGTTTACTACAGCCATTGTCATTTTTTGGACATTCTCTCTCCTATGACAATCACAGAAACAATTCAAAACTTCACTTACTGGACACCTCTCTTTTACTACAATCTGATTCTTACTTCTGAATTCTGGAATAGAATGGTAGCATTTGATATGCCGAATACCTAAAAAAAACCTCTGGAATCTGCCAGGAATAGAGATGAACTATGCAATATGATGGAGTCACCACACAGATTTCCTGGAAAGTGCTCATCTTAACACATACCACCAAAAGCATGACATTTAAGGGGTCCAATTCTGGAAAAATCTTATAAATGCTCAAATGATTCCTCTTTCCCTGAACCTCACAGTTTCTTTTTTTAGGGTATTTTAAAATATACTTCCTCGCCCTGTGACTCAGTACCCCACCTTCTTGTAGTTTTTGTTGTGAGTTTGGTTTTTTTCAAATACCCCATTTTTCTCCATTAAAACTGTGCTTATTGACCTCAATAGGAAAATACTTGGATTCTTGATGGAACTTTATATAAGCTTAATCATGACAGATTTTCTGCTGATTAAGGTTTCAAAGTAACTAAAATAATGTAAAGAAATACTATGCTGTCATGAGGGGTTTTTTTTAGTATAAAGGATGACTGCAGTTATGCAACGTATAAGTCATAAAGGATGTTTTAAACATTCTGCTGCCCTGTTTATCTCTTTTGTATCACCTAGTTTTTGTCTCCAACAGATTTTCTGTTAACCAAATTCACAGAGCATTAATTGACATCAACCAATACATGTTCATGACAAAAAAAAAAAAGTGTGAAGAAACATACAGTACTGTGAATTTCATTTTTAAAATGCTTCCCAGTTTGGTAAGAATTAGCCAAAGCCGTTCCATCATCACAAAGGCTAAGTAGTTCCAACACATTTTCTAGTATTCACCAGAATGGTCACAATCCTTTATGCTTGTCAAGAAATCCTTTAAGAGCAATGAAAAGGTATTACTGAAATACCTTAAGCATCTACTGTTGTTTAAAGCTCACAGGACAAAATACATGTTTACCATAAAGGTAACAGGAAGAAAGTGTTAGATCAGGGTAAGCCACCTGACACTAAAGACATATATACATTCCTCTTACATACAGTACTGAAATAACATCCCTACAAAATCAATTTGTAGCTCTGCATTTCTGGAGCCAAGGGCCACCCTCAGGTAGGTCTAAATGCCCTGAAGTGACCTACCTGCCTTCAGGCTGCACAAAGCACCTCTGGTGAGACCTTGACTGCAGGAGCGGAGAGCAGACAAGCGACACCTGCTCACCATCAGCTTTCCTTCCCTCAGCTGTGGGAAGACACTGTCTGGAGCCAGAGCAGTTGCCCTGGATTGCAGGGACACCTGCTCAGGGAAACCACCCCTAGCCCAGCTCCACAGGTGCCACCTGTGCTGGCCTGGCTGGGCCCTTTGCTGGGGGTAGAACATCACCCCCCAGCCTAAAGATCTCAAAGCAGGTCGTGGAATTAGGTAAGCACCAAGTACTCCGTGCTGTCACACCAAACCACCTCTTCCCACACAGATGAGGTACGCAGAGATGTAATCTACAGATACAGTTAACGGAAGGCCTGAGCCTGCCAAATCAGACCTGCATTGAACACCAAGTCCGTAATGCATTTACAAGTTTTGTTAAGGCTCCCAATACTTATGAAAGCAGCATGTAAGGAGGATGCCAGTGCTCAAGCTGTTAAGCCACATACAACACAGTGCTTTGCCCCCCCCACCATGAAACCTGAAGTTTAACGTAGCTGTACAGGCAGCACCTCTAAGCAGAGCTGGGAGCCCAGAGGTTTCACTCCAAATACTTTCATCTCTAAGGCAGTGCTCACAGCAACACTGGAACTCGTTTTTAGACGGAGTCTCTCCCGACAAAGGTTCTCGGCGCAAAAGAAACCAAAGCTCCCCCTCGTCCCACCCAGTCCCAGTCCCAGCCCTGACCGGCCCCCCCGGGGAGCTCCGGCCCCGTGCGCGGCAGCGCTTCCCTGGATTCAGCACCTCTTTGAACAGCGAGAAACGGAAGGATAAAACCAGTGTAAATAAATAAATAAATACCGACTTTGCCTTTGGTTGTTTTTTCTTTTCGGGTCAGGATTTTTTTTTNAAGGCTGGCGGCGGGCGGACGTCACAGGGAGCTGCCCCTGAGCGAGCACCCACCTGAAAGGGGCTTCCAGCGCCGAGGTTTTCCCTGGGACAAGAGACGGTGAAGGTCCTGTGCCACGAGAAGGTGGCACGAAAAAGCCCCAGGACTTGTCAGATGACGCCCTGGTACCAGGGAGTGAGGGGAGCTCGGGGAACGTTTGGGCAGCAGCAGAGGCGCGAGGCAGGACCCGAAAGAGAGTGAAGTGTGTGCACCTGCCGGGGCGGCCCTTCCGAGGAAAGGTCAGGAGAGAGAAGAACAGTATTTGATGTAAAGCCGAACTGACAGTGTCTGAAGGGAGGAAGAGCTCCAGAAAGCAGAGAGATCCTTTGGATAGCAGGGCCGGCTGTGATGTGCGGTGAATGCCTGAAGAGCTCGGCAGGGCTCGCTGATCAAAAGGAGATGTCAAAGGGCCAACACTAATGGCAGTTCCGTCTCGACACAGTCGTTGGCGTGACAAGGCTGATGCTGTGGGTGCCTTGAAGAAACAGATCTTTCATTTTTCTTAGAGAGCCAGGTACAGACCGTCAGCTTTGCTCATGCATAAAAACCAAAATTAGCACAACTGATCGCTGCTAGTAATGTAAACAATTAAAGTGTATAGTTTTCGCTTTAGATTAACAATTTTAAACAGCGGATTGGATTCCAGTGCATTTTTAACTACACCACTGCTGAATGAAAATAATCACTTTTTTTTTTTTTTTTTTTNTTTGGGGCTTGGCTGCGCTTCGCTTTTAGGGGAAAGGGGTTGCTGTGGTTGTTGAATTCGGACGCAGGAAGCGCAAGAACAGCTTCGCTCCCGGGGAACCCCCGGCCCCGGCATGGGAGAGCTGCTAGCCGCGGTCCCTGCCCGCTCGGAACCCAGCCGAGCCGCCTCCCGCTCCCCCACACCAGCTCTCCCGGCCCCCCTTCTCCCCGCCGCGCTTACCTTCCAGCGGGAGCACACGCCTGCG